>JAVSBS010012562.1:0-18098 GCA_033124195.1 Coracias cyanogaster | reverse complement strand
AACCACTTTGTTCCCATCTCCAGAAGCAACCAGAGTTATAAAATTTGTGTGAATTATTCTGAAAATATATGTACACATATATATCCATATATGCATTTATTTCATTTGAGCATAAGCATAATCTAGTTAATGCTGAGCCTGGTTTTTCCCTGAAAATCGACAGAAGTATAGTTTACCAGCTGAGAGTTTTGCAGAGATCCAGATGCTTTACATTCCAGAACTGTCATTCTTAAGCTGACTAAAACTAAAAACCAGCAAGCTCCACAGGGCATGGCTTGTGCTACCAGGCTCTGCTCTACTGTATGGTTTTGTTGTTCATTGTTTGCATTTTGTTGCATCTTATGTAAGCTTATCACAGAAGAGGGTTTCTCAAGTGGGTTAATTTTGCCAGCAAGCATTGATGGAGAGGCACAATACTGAATGAAGATGTACTAATTAGCAGATGTACTAATTTTACAGAGCTGAATTTAAATTCTTTATTGGTTACTGTAGTAGATCGAATGTGCAGATTTCCATACAAAGCATGAGTATTGTATTTGTAGCTTACTTCTGTCAGCAGCTCATGTATTGCCCCTATGAAGGAAGGTAAGATTTAACTCTGCCATGTGAAGGGCAATTCCGTACTGAGCTGAGACGAGATCAGATAGGAAGCGGTACAATTATCCTGTCTTAACCTGCAGATGATGTTGATCATTTGAAGTCTACTACTCTGCCCTCTCTCTCTGTCTGCTGCCTGGCTATATTCTATATGAAGCACTAGTTCCTTCACACATTGTGTTTTATGAAACAGGGTCTTCCTTCATTTGCTTTCACTGGCTGTAGAGATCACCTAGTGAGACCAGGTTGTCCTAAGATAGTACAACCTAAATACAGTATATGAAACTGTCAGGTGAAAATGCAGTCAAAATATGCTGCACACCTACTTTACCTAATTAGTATGTTACAGTATGGGAGATGTGACTTATCTTTAAAGCTTCTTCTAAATGTTGGACCTATTATCAGAATATAACTGCAATATCAGCATATTTTATCATAGCGCTATATGCAGTTTTATAAACAATCGTTTTTGTTAAAGAAATACCCTATTTTAAAAACCAAATTAGAATTGGAAGTTGATGGATGAAATTGTTAGGTCAGTGTCATATAAAGGTAATGATCAAAATTACACAGGTACGTTTTATTTACAAATGTAAATTGTGACATACCATGTTTATTTAATCCTCCTTGTCTATGAAATGCATCCTAAATATTTACTGCTGAGTGAAAAGCATGAGATGCAATCCTTTCGGTGCAAGCCACCACCATCAACTCTTCTGTGCTATGGAGTATGTTTAGATGCCACAAAAAGAGAGGAGGAGTTCCTACTCTGCATAAATCAAGTAGCTTGTTTCTACTTTTATTAATGCTACTGGGCATCTAGCATGATGCTGTTGAACTCGGGGAGGTTCTAGCAACTTTGCATTAGTCTAATAAAGGCGTAGAACCTTATGATATATTTGTGTGAAAATAAACACTGTGGGGCAGATGGAAGGTGGCATTTCTTGAGTCTCTGTATCCTAAATTCTCTGAGTTTATTTTTGTTGGAGCATTTCTGCCTTAAGGTTCAGGGTCACTGGCCTTATTTCAGCTGATGGCTGCCTGACTGTGGAGTTGCTGTCATCTGTCTTGGTGAGCTGGGTGGTCAGAACTTGCATAATGATTGCCAGCAACGGCTGCTCAAAGGATGAGCATGTGCAGGTGTTGCAGGTGATTTAGCATGCTGGAGCGGTTGGTGGTGTTAGGAGGACTTAAGCCATACCTACAGTGCTCTTTCCAATGAATAAATGTCAATAGGCCTTACGTGGCCATAGAGCTGGCAACTTAATTTCTGCTTTTAAAGGTTTGTGAAAATTATGTAAGCTGTTCAGTGCATTAAAAGAAAACTGCAGACTGGTGTGCGTTACATGAGGATATAAAAACTGCTGGCTCAGGTTATTAATGCTACATACAACTGAGAAGATTGCCAGAGGTCAGAGAGAATGCGTTTGAAGAGATCAGTGTTACTAGAGTGTTTGGCAAAGTATCAAATGAATGCTGATCAACTATGATGATAAAAATATCTGAGGCAAAATACAGTGCTGTGTATCAGAACAGAGCATAACTAATGACAGTAAGGCAGTGTGCTCTGTACAAAGATTATTTATTTATGAAGAAGACATAGTGATAATGTGGAAAAGCAGGGATGCAGGAGGCTGACATGGATGTCTCTTGCTGACAGATATTACATGTTGCACTGCATTTTTAGCTTTGTTATTCTATTGTTCTAAAGCTCCTCTTCAGCATTGCCAAGGTGGGGGGGAATGTTCATGTCAAAGGCCATTTTTGCTGCAGTTGGTGCTGTAAAAAGACCAGTTGCATAACAGTCTTAGCTGGATTTATGCTGTTACGTAATGTCAGAAGCATTAGGAACATAGTGCAGTCTCTATGGCTTCCTTGCTAGTGGAAATACTGGGGAGGATATTTGGTTTGTGGGATTTACAGAGAAAACAATATTAGCTGGAACACCAGAATCAATGTGGTTTTAGCTAATTCCCAGAAGGTGTGTTCTGACCAGTGCAATGTTCGGAAATACATAGGGAGCTCTAATGTTTCTCAATTAAAGTTGAGTGAGTCTGCTGTGGGGTATTTGGGGTATTCTCTTAGCACTTTTACAGAGTTTGAAGAACCTGCAGCAGAAAGGTAAGACATGGAGATTTTTTTCATAGAGCTAAATATGCCTGTGAATAAAAATTAACTCCAGAGAGCCTTCTTAAAAAAAAAACTAGTTCAGAAGGATATCTGCAAAGTATTTTACTATGTACAGTCAACCTGGACATAAATAGGTTCTGCTACCAAGGACCTCTTAGACCTGGAAGTCAAGTCTTGGGCGTCATTTTTTTCATCAGGAAAATTCTGCCTGTGCTGGATACTTTAGCAAGCTTCTTTGTTAGGAAAATGCCTAAAGAGCTCTATGCAATAATGGAGGCGTTTTATATGTATGTATGTATGTATGTATGTAAACAGCCACAGGCATTAAATTTTTATATTCATAGGCAACACTTATGAAATAGCTACATGTTCAGAGTTTGGCTGTAACATCATTAATGTCTCATCCCGCTCTAGGAGTATGTCTACTGACAGCAAGAGAATGACAGAGCTATTAAACTAGTGAAGCTAGAGAATGAGGCCTCAGTGAAATAAGAGCATTGCAATCTTGCTGTGGCCAGGAACAGACAGCAGGGCTGAGGAGAATGGAGACCCAGTGAAAACGATGTTTTTTGGTCTTCTTTGTATTCCACCGGGAGATATTAAACAGGCATAACCAGTGCTCCTGCCTTTCTAATTAGAATTTGTTCTCCTTCTGTTACTGTTGTGATGTTTTAGCCCTTGTTGTCATTCAACATTGTGCATGTGATTGACTCAGTTTATCTAACTCTTAAGTTTCTAGAGATTTGGTACCCTGATCTACATAGCTCCCTGTATAACTGCCTTTCTAGTCAGTGAAAACAGGGAGAAGCACCTTCATAGAAGGAGCCATTTCACTTGGCAGTTTAGAACTTGTTAGGTCAGTAGCCTGTGAGATATTTTGTGGCTTAGGAACATAAAATCAAAGAATTTGTGTTGGGAAAAATTTAATTGTTGATAGACTATTGTCTGGAAGAATAGCGCATTACTTGGCATCTGCCTTCTAACTGTGGTTTGTAAAACACAGTCTTCAACAGGGGACTTTCAGCAATAGGTACCTGCTGAGTCTCAAAGGACCCCACATAAAATGAAATGTGCCGTATTGCAAGTGTAATCTTCTCTTATTTCCCTGCCTGCCTCCACAAAGTTGTATTGCTTTCATATACACAAAAGTAAGAAGAAAATACTCTGTTTCAGGAATTAGGCAGTGGGATGTTTTTATTTTATTTTATGAATCTCTAGTGTATTTTGGTACACATTTACAATCTTACAGCATTTGTTCAAAGAAGAATTAGAACCAGTGGAATTGTATTTCTGATTTTTTTCGAGATCATTTCTTCAGTTCTTGTCAGCCAACGCACACGGCAGGATAGAATACTGATTATAGCATGCTCTCCTTTTGTTACTAGGTCAGTACTTCTAATTCTGAGCTTGTCTGCGTCACTGGGAGTATCAGATAATTTACTCGGAAGGAAGCCTCTGACATGCTCAGAGTTAGTTTACTCAGCAAAAAAGCATCTGTTCAGAAAAGCATATTGATTAATGTGAAAATGCAGTTTAACTGTACTGAAGAGTCTATCTGGGTGAGACCATGTATTTCAGATCTGGAAATTAAGATGATTCTGTGTTTGAATGTATATGCTACATGTGAAATGAATGACTTCTAAAAGGATGCAGCGCTATTTAGAATAAGCATTCACTGTCTAGATTTTTTTCATCTTTCCTTCTCTGTCTCTCCCAAAACCTTCTTCCTTTAAAGAATTTAAAAGTACAATTTTAGAATATGGAAACAGATTTGATCAATTTTGTCTAATTTGAAATACCAACAAATCACATTGAAGTGTAGCTGTTAAATGTACCTAATATGTCTATGCATGGAAGAGCAGGCTTATGTATGTCCCAATTCTTTTCTGTGCTTTACATAGTAGATTTTGCTACCAAGTCAGCATCTGCTCCCAGAATGCTTATTTGATGTAAATTTACAGAAATTGCATCAAACAGGTATTCAACAAATCACTGTAGTCTACTTTAAACAGCTTGCACTGACCCACTCAGGGGATGTTATCTGCATAGGGGAGAGGCACAGTGAAGGATTGAGCGTTTTGCTCACATTAGGATTAAATTGCACTTAGGAAGCTGTGCAGAAGTGGGCATCTTTGTCATTTGTTTTGCGCTAGTTATTATGTAGGGCTTTAAGATGTGGAAATAAGGGAAAAGTGAATTAATTGCAGGGGATTCTAGCCACTCTTTTTTAATACTTACCACTATTTGTATTCTATTTTTTGTTTCCAGTTACAAGAAAACACATGAGACCCTGAGCCATGCGGGACAAAAAGCAACAGCAGCCATCAGCAATGTAGGAACTGCTATCAGCAAGAAGTTCGGAGATATGAGGTATAGGGATCTACTGCTTCTCTGGTCTTATTTTGAGGACAAAAAGTATAAGTTATCTGTCAGCTCCTCTTTTCCTTCTACATTAGTGTTTTAAAGATCCAATTAGTTTCTAGTCAGAGTATTTGATAACATCCATGGTGTCAACCAAAAAGATATAACGATGAATTAAGATACAATTCTTATTTGAGTCCTCATTTGAAAGAAAAAAAAATTGCAATTTGAAATCCTTTTGATTTCAATTTTGCAAGCTGAAAGAAATGTAAAAGTGAAATGGAACAAGAAATTGCTGTTAGATCTTTATTAACCCAATTTTATTAGTACATGGATTGTGGAGACCAAGATCATCTGACAAGCCTGCTTTGGAGCTGTTTGTGGAAAGACAAATCAAAAAAATATTTCAGGCTATTTTTTATCAGCTTTTTCAAGATCTACAAAGGCAGAGTTTTGTTCTGCAGTTGTATGTATAAAAAAAGATATTATGAAAATAACAGGAATTGAGGTCAGGAGAAGTGTCACTTAAATGGAAATGAAATGTCAGGCTTTATATGTTGATGTATATTTAAAAACATTGACCTTACAGTTCCTCTGAATAAGAGCATAAATGAAGAAATTGTACACTGTAAACCAGCACTTAGGTTTTCAACTTGGTATTAGGATTACAGAACTTCTTCTCAGGTGTATTGGGAAGTTTATTTTTTGTGATTAAATAAATGGACATGGGTTACTCTACAATATATTGAGCTGCAGAATTAGGGTCTCATTTATTAGAGATACTAGTATTGTACTCAGTTTTTTTGTAATTTTGGTAATTTATGAGTTAACCATATCCTAAGAACTGTGCGAATCCATTTAACAGTAGTTTGGATTTATATGTTTGGTTTTGGTTTGTTTATGTGTATGGTTTTTTGTTTGTTTGTCTTACTACAACTGGCTGGAACGTAGATCTTGGAGGCTACAACTTATTTTTTCCAGTTTTTTATTCTTATCCTGAATCTTGAGAAATCTCTAGAGTCCATTTTTCATACCTACCTTTTACATACAGCTTAATAAACCCTCTACAGAAGTACTACTGCTTTTTAGGTGAAATATATTTTATATATCTTTTAAAATTTAACTTGTATGAGCTTTTGACATTCATAACAGCTCATGTCTCCCTAGACAAGCAGATAGTTATGTGGTAAAGAAGCGTGTGATTTATTTATTTGTTCGTTCATTCATTCCCTATTTTGAGTCTTCCTGCTCTTTCCTTTGATGCCTTCTGGCTCTTCTATTACAAGAAACAGTGAGTGTAGTCTTTCTGTTGTCCTTAATGTCACTCAGGATTTCCTGTGGTTTTATCCTATTTCACTTCAGTTCCCTCTTTTCCAGACTGAGGCTCCAGTTGCATGAGTCACTTTCAGAAGCCTTTTTTGTACCTGTTCTCATTCTTACTGCCTTCCCTGCACTTAGAGTTGTATTCTGAGTTTTGAGAAATGCATGAGATGAGCGTGCACCAACATATCCTCTGTTTCATTTTCTGTTCTTCCCTCACACTTCCTCCTGTAGCAAGGACAAGCTCTATACTCAGTGAACAGGTCCTGGTGCTGCTTCCATGCTTTAGATCCTACAGCAGAGAGTTCATGTGCAAATACCTTGAACACTGGCTCTTGATCATAAAGGGAAGGATGACTCTGACAGTTCAGTACTTCTTGGGTTCTGTTGCTTTTGCTTTGCATAGGGTATGAGATTAACTGCAGAGGCAGAAATTCCTTCACTGTAATTATTCACTTTATTATTTCCCTTAATTAATGACTGCTACCAAATTCCTTTGTCTTGCCTATCAGTACCCACCCCCATGATGATCATGGTTCTGACTAGCACTTGGAAAGCAGATGGGTGGTATTTATCCTATTAGCACTTTAGCCAAGGGCTCAAAGCAAAGGCCAAGTTCATAAGCATTTTAATTAATTGAGAAGCATGTTTCTAGTAGCTTTCTTTGATCAAAATTATTACCTTGAACTTGGTTGGGAATTTTTCCAGAAAATATGGGCTAACAGCACTGCCTTTTTTTTGTGGATGCTTACTGTTTCCAGTTAAGTTCTCAGAAGAATTTTCTTGACACTTGACGAAGCAGCAGCAAGTGGTACAGCCAGTATCCCGTAGTTACACAAAGCATGGCATGACTTGGGCTCTCTGCATCTGCTGAACATCCTAAATCTGGGGTAGTGGTCAGTATGCTTCCTTCAGCAACAAAGCTAACCTAAGATCTTGGCTCATCTTGGGCAAGTGTGGTTCTGTAAAAGGCCACTATAAACCTTGTCACTTAAATGACCTGGTTTTAAAATCTTCCCTTTCTCACTCCCATGCCAACCATGTTGGGGGAGCAAGCTGTAAGGAGGCATGCTTTTTTTTGTTTCATTGTTTGCCTGCTTTTTTGCTAATCCAAATAATTTTATTTTAGTGATCTGGCCTATGGATTATCACCGCCCCCTCCCATAATGCTGATTTAAACACACATTAGACTCTGGCTTAATTCTCTTGGTTTGGCATTAAGGCTGAGTCACCAATGGCATCCAGATGCAAATCCCTGTTTTGCTTTCAGTCAGAGCAGACACTTGAAACTGATTTATAAAATCCAGATGATCAGCATAATTCCCAGTATGTTCAGCAGTCTTACCCCCTGCCTGTGGCAATGGTGATTTTGAAGGGGTTTGTAGTTACCCTGACTAAATGTTTGAAGCCTGCCACCTTTGTGAAAGAAAATTCTGTTTTCTGAT
Organism: Coracias cyanogaster; assembly: GCA_033124195.1. Taxonomy (NCBI): domain Eukaryota; kingdom Metazoa; phylum Chordata; class Aves; order Coraciiformes; family Coraciidae; genus Coracias; species Coracias cyanogaster. The sequence continues at coordinate 10,245 of JAVSBS010012562.1, read as the reverse complement.
TTTGCTATGTCACTGTACAGAATTCCACAAGAAACACATGTTTCTGTTCTGAAGATGCAGAGTCTTAATTTGCACCTTGTATTAAGTCTAAAATATGACTGAAATATCATATATCAGCAGGAGGCCAGATAGACTCCCCCAGATGTGCTATGTGGGAATTTAAGAAGATTAAATCTACAAGAAGGAGAAATGACAAAATTCATGTGTCCAGAAGAACGGCAAAGCCACCCTTTGGGGACAAAGTGCTTTTCATGCAGCTGCTCTGCTTCACTTTCATCTCCACCCCAGCTTCCCAGTGTCACAACTCTCCAATTCATTTTGTGCATGAATAATCACTAGTGTTTTACATCATCTAAATTTTGTCTTAATCATTAGTGCTTGTAAGGTCTCTTTACAGTTGTAATGGATTCTATTGAATATTATCATGTCACTAGAAATACCAGAAATGCATATAAAACAAGTATACAGATATTTTTGCTTTAGGTTACAAACCAGGTACTACTAATATAGTTAAGATAAAAGATTATTCATTAATAGCTCTTACGACTAATGATATGCCAACAGGATTTCTGTTGCCCCTCTAGCCCTAGCTAATTTTCTGACATGAAAAAAGAAGGCAAAAGGGAAAAGGGGAATCACGGGTCACTCATAGGGCAGTAGTACAGGCTCAGATATCTCAGAAGGAGAGGTTACACTAACACTTTAACATGGCTTTTGCCATGTAGAGCACACATGGGTTACAGAGTTGACAGTCTTTATCCCTTGCTCCTTTGCATACTGGTAAAGTTTGGATATTTTCATGCAATACTGCTGAAGTATTCTGCAGCTGTCTGTGTGGATCCAAGAGTTTTGGCCCTGCCAGTGGTCTTTTTTAGAAATAAGTTGTGAAACTGAATGGGAGACTTTCTGGTTTTTGGTTTGCTTTAAAGAAAAATAAAACCAAAACACAGAAAAAGGAAACTAGGTATGCTAAACTACTACATACATTACTACTGCATAAGTAGATGTGTTTAAAGATTAAGCTAACAAAGGCATGCATGCAAATTAGGATGTCAGCAGTTACACTGCTTATACATCCTTCATTCAACTGTCTTGTACTTTTTCTTGAATGACGTGATCACACAGACCCCTTTCAAATTCAGTGCCTGGGATGAGCCAGCTCTCAAAAGGAATAAAGGTAATATAATGCCTCATTACTGTCAGGAATTGGAAGGCATGTGTGGAAAGACGCAGAAGACTGCAAGGAGGGAGAGCTTGGGGCCATGGCTGTGGCAGTTGAATGTGCTCCCCAGAGACGACAGGAATCAGCAAAGAAGATGTGTGAAGTCCCGGAGGGTTGGAGGAATGTGAAGTTTATCCCTCTGGGAAGGGGCAAGGGAATTTCTGGGAAATACAAAGCAGATACTGGGCAAATGTATTAACCTGTTGTTTTCTAAGCATCTGGAAGATAGCATGATGGCAAAAACAAAAGGATCAGTCAAGAACAACTACCTTGAACTGACAGCATGTGTCATAGAGGACAGAGGGGAGACAGGAAATGTGGTAGAACTTGACTGTGATAAGGCTGTCCATACTGTTTTTGCAGAACTAGAGAAACACAATTTAGGTGTTACTTCTTTAGCAGGGTGAGGGCATAGGGAGTTGAAAATTATATTCGAAGAATAAGTCTCAGTAGCTTACCATCCTGCAGGATTTTGCAGGCATCTGTCCTGATTCTTTTACTCTTCAGCATTTTCATTACTGGTTTAGATGATGGCATCATGTGTACACTTAAAATCCCCAGATGACTGCAGTGGGAGGGAATGCAAGCACTTTAGACACCAGGATTAGAATTCAAAATGACTTTAAATGATAAAATAAAGTTCAGTGTAGGAAAGTGCAAGGTGCTTTATTGACAGGTGGAAAAAAAATCAAAAGCAGATGGGGAGGACTGACCAGCCAGCTGGGCAGTGGCTTTGCAGATAAAGGCCTGACAAGTGCGAGGCCAGTGGCTCACAAATGGAGCTGAACAGGGGCACAGGTTATTTCTGAAGGCTGTGAAGTCTCTCTCATTGGAAGGTTTTAGAAGCAGGTTAGGCCAGTATCTATTAGAGATGGCTCAGGTATAATTAATCTGCTTTAGTGCTGTGGGGAGTTGATTTTTGCTGTGTCTTTATTGTTGTGCCTTTTGGGGTTTCTTGTGGTGGTGGTGGAGGCTTGCACAGCCATCTACTGTGCATTTGCAGGATTTCTGTGTTTTAGGGATGTTCATGGCACTTACAACTGTTCCTGAACTACTTGAAATATTGTAGCTGTGTTAACCAAATCTAACATTATTAAACCTCTGTATCTCTGATGTCCCCTATAAAGGAAATAGTAATACTGCCGTGCTTCAGAATGTGATTTCATAAGCATTTCTTTTGCTGATGGGTGAAGCAGTTGTTTTCTCACATTTCTAATGACCCTCACCTCTTTATTTGTGCTGATTTGTTAGAGCTCTGCAGTAACACAGATTTATTTATCATATCACTGTACAAATATCTGTATGAGCATGGAAAAGAGGGTGGCTGTTTCTGGGAGTCAGCAGGTAGTAGAGGGAGGCTAACGTATGGCAACAGTATTGCCTGAGCTGGTCTAAGCAGAAATGTGTTGTGGAGATAAATCCATGAACGTTTGAGAAGCACCAATATAAATGATGATGAGCCCTGCAAATAATCCTGAAGACATCAACACTTTTCTTTAGAACAAGGTACAAATAGTGTGCAGTAAATAATGCGTTGTACCACACATCGAAAAAGGGTATGAAAAATAAGTATTGAAGAGATGTTAATTAAGTGTGCACCATATATCTGGCTCACTGCATGAGGCAGGTGTTCCCTTGAAGTGGTCTGTAATTAAAGACTACATCAATAACACACAGATGAAGGAGAGGCTGTCTGCCTCATCTTTTCTCGACTTCAGAACCTTAATGACATCCTTTGAATACTGTGTATCAGTGTGCCTCTCCCAGTTCTGCTGCCTTAATTAAGTTTCTTGTGAGCTAGAAAACAGTGTCATAGTGTTTCAAGTATTGTTTTCAACAAGGAAGAAGTATTTTAGAAAATGTCATTTTATGAATTAACAGCCCCTTATTTTTCCCATACCCTCTCAACTGAGAGATGATTAAGAAATCCAGAGGGGGGAGAAAAGACATTTGCTGCTGATATGCATGTACAATTCCAGTTTACCTATACTTTTTCTTTAATGAGGTTAAGGTAGGGTTTTGGGAGGGAAAGCAGTTGCCCTTGTTTAAACCTGATTGAATGAAGAGAACACAAAGTTTAGCAGACAAGACTTCTGCTTTTCACTGCACGCGAAATAGGTGACTGCTTAGTGGTGTGTGAGAATTTTTGCTTTGAAGGGATCTCAACTGATCCACGCTCCAGTGTGAATTCCAGCATCAAGATTTGAATGCAAATGCTTTTATTTTTCTCCTCGGGCAGTTTGACATGCTACAGATATATATGTATATTTTTGGTACATTTTCATAATACTTTTAACTCTTGCTTTTTCTCTCCTTGTGCATCCACCACAGATCGCATTCAATTGGGTAAGACATGTTACTCTCCTTGAATACTGCCTCTGTATTTGACAGGATTTATGGAATGTAATGCAGTAGCCTCTTTCCCTTCAGCAGTGTTATATATGATAAAAACATACGGTACTTAAACTGTAACACCTCATTTTTACAGCATGGGGAGTATAACGAGAAAAGGACTAGACTAAGTGGCTAGAGTGTGTTTGCCTTGCTCTTGAGTAGATTAGTCTCCAATTCAAATAATGAACACATTCAAAAGATGTTGCTCTTGGGAAAACCAATTTATATGTAATCCCATTCTCTCAACCATCTCTTTCTGTCAGAGGTTGGAACATAAACAACAAATACTCAGTAAAAATTCTATTCAGCCAGCAAGAGTTTTATAAAGATTGTATAAAGTATTTAATTATCTCTTCTTCAGTAAAGCAAGCGTATATTAGTCATGAAGTGTATGTGGCAACTTTTAAGGAGTCTTGAGTCCCAGGGAAATGTCTAATAGTAGGCCAAGTTCTTAACACGATTAATGGGGTTCTTTATATTTAGAGCATGAATTTATTGATGCTGTAAAGCCCTTCAGTATATGATGAATTTGAAAACAATTCTCTCCCTGCCAAAAGATTCTATAAGCAGTCTGGCTTTACATGAGTTCACCCAGCAGAGGGGCTGAGCAGCCCTGAATCCCCGGCAGTAGCATCGCAAGCGCACAGGACAGCTAAAGAACAACTTTTGTGTAAGTGGTCCTAACATGGGCTCTCACTTCACTGAGAAAACTTCAGAATGGGGCCTAGTTTCACCTTCCTGTCTTATTCTGACATGAAACCAAAATGTAATGTTTAGTGACCTCTGTTATGAAGGATCTCTGTTCTCTGCACTGGTTGCCATCACAGATATGTATGTCTTTAAAAAAGCTTTGTGTTTTAGGCTTCTAGTAAACAACGATGTTGTCACTGTTCCTATAATTTACATCCTTACCTCTTTAGAGAAATTAAAATATGAACTCAGTAAAATACGCATTTAGGATTCAGATTGTCACATGCCATCTCTCAACTGTGTGAATTTAATTTGGTATAATGTAATTTTCATAGTTAAACCTTTGTATTTTGAATGTTTTGCTATTAGGAGAGGAGCAGCCTATGCTGAAATACTTCCAAACTTATTTTTGCCTACTTGTCATGTGTTACAGGACTAAAATGGCAAGCATGCTTGTTTAATTTAACTAGGATTGTTAAAGATTTGCTACACTTGTGAAATGTTTGGGCTAATCTCTCGTAAGTCTTAAAAATGGTATGAAAAATTGAACATGAAACATTTGCATTGTCTGCTCTCAGTTCTTATCTCTCTGAGCTTAGCAGAAGCTTTAAAATACAAACAAGGGCAAACAGTTCGTGTAAGATCTCTCTGTCCCACCTGCTTGCCAAATAGCTCTTTCTTCCCTGTCCACCTCCCCATTTCTGAATCTTTGATCTGGGAAAAAAATCTTTTGTGTATAGACGCAGTATATAGACACAGTGCTGCTCTGAACTTGTATAGTTCAGAACAAACACATGTACTGTTTATATGAGAGCTTTCATTTTTTTGATGTTACAATCATGCTTTGCTTGATTACAGCCGAGCGTTGGTGTCCCTTAAAGTAAAGCTCTCACTGTTCTCAATCTGACCAGCTGTCAGTCACCACTGAAAGTAGTCTTGCATGAATTTTTGAAACCATGCATACTCTTGCAGTGCACAATGTACTTAAAATATTCGGATCTAAATGTACTTAGGGACAGTTCTTACACTTAAAATGAAGATTCATATTCAGAACAGGCTTAATGCTTCCCAGCAGCAGGGAATAGGTGATGCTATGATAGCAGAATTGGGTTTGGTGGCTCAGGTGGGAGAATGCGGCCAATGTAAGTCAAGTGGTTAGAGTGGGTGGCTGTCTGCAGGGTTGAAAGTGTGGAAGATGATTTGGGGATCTTTGTGTGATGCTGAGGCTTCATCCTCTGTTTGCCAACCTTCCAATACTCTTGCTTCTGCGAAGTCCAAGGAGGGAAGTGCCCCAAGAAGATCTGGATGAAAGCTGTGGAAAACAGCTTTCTACCCTTGGTAATGTTGAGGTGTGAAGGAGATGAAACGTCCTAGAGAGACAGGGACAGCAACTGCTACAGTTGAGAGAGCAGCCTCTGATTGAGGAAGCCTCTTGTTTGGGTAGCCTGTTGTGCAGGAGCCTATACAAACTGAGGGCCAGCACTGGCTCTTTGGACTGTATACATTGTACATGCAACAAAGGCAATTGCTTACGTACCTGCTGCCTTGAACCAGCTCTGTTTACGTTCACAAACCTGAGGCGTATGGTGCCCACCCAATGCAGAGCTTATCATCTGTCACTGTGCAACATGGAGGTAGATCTCTCTTCCTGTCACGTGTTGCATGTCTCTGGAGATAGCAGGGGTCTGTCTTATTTTAATGGATATTGCCAGGAGCTGTTCTGCATCATTCTTTTGAGCCATATTAAATTCCTGATCAGTTGAGGTGAGAACGTGGTGGTAAGATCTTCAGTGCTGAAAGTGAGCTGGAACTGACAGTTGAGTCTGGCAAGCTGTTGCCATCAGGAAAGTGAGAGTAAGAGTACTAGCACTCTTGAAAATACGTATATTTTTAAAATTTAACGTTAAAAAATAAAAATTGTTATAATCATGTTGCAAAGTGGATTTTACAGCTTTTTTTCCTTATCTTTTGCTTTTACCCCACAGTTACTCTATTCGCCATTCCATAAGCATGCCTGCAATGAGGTAATACGCTACACATATTCTATTTGCTATGGTGATGTTCTGCAATGTAATGGGGAGGATTTGCATACTTTGATCCTGATCCTGCAGTTTTTAGTTGGATGAATAGTCCCATTTCAATCAATTAAGGTTATCCATGTAGATAAGGGCTGCAGGATGGGCCATCTGTGTTTTTTTTCTTTTAATTGTATTAACTGTTTAATCTCTTGTACAAGCCTTTTGAGTAAATGAATCAGTTCTGAGATGTATTTGGTTAGTTGATGTCAGATTTCTATTACTGAATCTGTAACTCAGTTGTTTTGCTGTCTCTAGAACATCATCCAAAGCCCATTAATGTCAGAGATGCTTTTCACTCCAGCGTGCTTTGGATCGTGTTCCTAGGGAGGGATTTTATATGAGCGCATTCATATTTTAATGGCTGTAATCATGCTTTACTTAACTGCAGCCAAATATTGATGCCTGTTCAAGTAAAGCTGCAACTGTTTTCAATAAAATTAGTATCCAGCTTTCTTTTTACCCCATTGGCCTTAGTATATATGAATGTCCCCACTCCCTGCATGTCGGGAAAACAACTTTCCTGACTATATGCTAATTCATTCAGCTTCAGCAGGTGGATAGTTTCAGGCAAGCATTCAGCAATGTGGCCTATGGGTCAAATGTAAGTCATAAAACTCAGTTTATCTCTCTTATTAACCCTTCTTGCCCTATGAAAAGTTTGTCACCTGTTTAACAGAAACCAAAAGTAAATCTGGATTATTTTTCCAACTGGCTTCTGTTTTCCCTTTCCTTAAGTCAGGGTCAGTTTAACTCAAATGATCAGGGATATGATATAAATGTATTTGCAGAAATAAAGGCCATCATCCTGCTCCTGGTAAGTTCCCAGAATGTGCAAAGAAGGTGAACTGAAACACTGAAGTTTTTACAGCCATTGGCTTCATCACTTTGCAAAATCACTGCTTCATTTGTTATGGTAAAGAAAGTACAAGAGGAACCCTGCCGGACAACAGTTTCTGAGCTGCAGTTGAGCTCTCAGTTGTCAAGCAAGGAGCAGAGAACCAGAAGAAGGTCCCCTTTACCCACTGTAGATTTGCCCAAGTCCTTTGCACTGGCTGAACTGCTGGAGGAGGAGACAAGCTTTTGTAGTCACTCCAGCTTGCCTGTTTCTAGCATGACTTCCTACATGGGACAGGGATTATCAGCAACAGGGAAGCTGCTGTGAAAAAGGCAGAAGAGACATCCACCTAAGCAACTGAGGGGCGAGTGAAGTACAGATCTCTATGAGGAACCATACTCTCACTTTAAAACGGCATATCCATTATATCTGTAATATTACATGGCAGATGTTAGCTGTGGTCAGTATGTTCTGTTTGCAGAATGCCTTTAAAATGAAGGAGAAGCTATGTTTCGAGTTTTGAAGAAAGAAAGAAAGAACAAGGTTGTCAGGCAAGTCAGCAAACGATATGTGATTTGCTTTAAGAAGGAAAATCACAGCTGTTGCAATTTTTCTTTTTTTTTATTCTTTTAAGATATGTTCAACTCAGAGTTTTCCCCAAAACAGGATTCTGTTCTTCATGGAGTGAAAGGCAGAGAAAAGCTTCTTTTTGTCAGAGGGGCACTCCGAGGAACACAGTCTCCCTAACGTGTTTGTCTTTGAAAGCAGCAGGCATACACACTTGCAGTCACAAAATCATGAAGTGGGGGGGTCAGGATTCCTCAAAGGCATTTGGGACCCACTTTCTATGTTGTTCTAATCTCCTTCATCCTAGCCTCAGGACATTAAACTGTCACCTTTTTAATTATGTTGATTATGAACTTGCTCATCAGCTGAAAAAAAAAGTTAATTCTTTTCAGTAACAACACCAATAGATAAAACCATAGAACTGCAGCACTAGAGTCAGCGTTCCCTGGTTGTTCTTCTGAGAACATGATAAATGTATCAGAGGGTAGGCAGGCAAGTCACTGTTTCATTTCAGTTACTAGGCAGGTTCTGCTTTTGTAAATTTGTAGCTAAAAAATTCTCATTTGATTACCATAATTGGATTTAACTGACAGAGCACAAGTGACTGTTCATACCCTATCAGTCTATAGCCCTGTGCTGCCAGCCAGCCTTCATTCTGTGCTAGCATTGTTGCCTGATAAGAACTGATCAACTTGTGGAGTTACCCCATTACATTTGCAAGTGACTCTTCTTTTTTTCCTTCAACTTTTTTTCTCCTAGGAATTCTCCAACGTTCAAATCATTTGAGGAGAAGGTTGAGACCACTGTCACAAGCCTTAAGGTAAAGTTTAGAGGCTGAGTTACATGTCTGTGCTTGTTAAAGGGTGACAGCTTAGTTACCCCTATCGTTTGTACAGGAAACTGGTTGAATTTGCTGTTCCATCAAGAATTACATGGAACTGCAAGAGAGTAATGCAATATGCAAAGAAATAGTCTTTCTCTGCTTTGCTATGTGAAATCAGTTCTGTTGCCTGTCAAAGTAAACAAGTGGCCTCAGAAACTAAGAAAATGTGGCCATACTAAAATGGACATCTAGCAGGATGTGACCACAGTTGATAACGCTGTGCAAGGCAGAGCCATCTGGAGATGCAAGGTCAGATTCTGAAAGCAACGTGGCCTCATGAGCTTTGTGCTCTGCCCTGTGAGACAGAGGCAGCTGTGTGCCTGCAGAGTGAACTCCCATCCCTGAGCTACGCTCCTTTCAGTGCTGGAGATGTACTCACCAGGTGCCCCTTACTCAGCTGGTAAGAGCTGTTGTGTAACTCAGGTGTGATTCATGCTGGTAGTGTGGCTCTTAGCACCGAACTAATCTTTCTTTAATGCAGGTGTTTCCTCTCAAATGTCCATGTTTTGTCTGGATTTAAATTTTCAAAACTATATGGACATATTTGCCGTGGGACAGGAAGATCTGATGGCAAAGTTACCAGTTACCACCAATAGCACTAGTTAAGGCTTTTACTCAGCAGGACAGAGCGTGGCAAATTTGGAGTGAGCTGAACTTTGCTGTATGGTAAAGGCCATTCAAGGGGCCAACAGGAGGGTTTGTCTCCTAATAGTTCTTATTCATTAGATAAAGTGTGCTTATAAAATAGCATTTTACTTTGCTGCAATAGAAAGATTCCAAGATATTCCAAATACAGTCTGTCAGTGGACAGGGGCTAAGTTGATCACCCCTCATTTTAGGGGGAACTGAACATACTAGATTAATGTCAAAGGGCATTACAATTTGTGAAGTGTTAAAAAGGCAAGAAAGTGGCCTTCCATTTGGGAGACAAGGACATTCCTTGTTAAAGAAAGTGCAAATTGCAGCTAGAACTGAAGCAGTGGGTGCACAGGGAAGGTCTATCTTTTCCATGCCACTGTGAAATCATACAGCAGATAAAATTTTCCAGTCAGTGTCTGAGGAAAGTAAGCAGCAGAGAGCTTGATTTATGTTTCTAAAGATGGATGTCCATCAAAGAACGCAGAGTTGTTCTATCATTTTCACCTTTTGAACGTTCACAGCATTAAGTCATGATAGTGTAGGTTAATGTCACCTCCATTGCACCATGTCAGAGAAGGAAACACGATCTTGGCTTCACAGCTGGGAGGCAGCATCCCAAGGAAGACTAGGAGCATCCCAAGGAGCTAGAACAGAACACAGGCCTCCAGAGCCCCTGCCTGTATATGCTTCTTTATTCATTCTTTTCACATTAGCTGCAAATGCTTTTAATGCTCTACCTCATTGTAGGAGAAATCATTCTGTGTGGTGGGGTGCATCATCAGGTCTGAATTCCTGTCCGTTGCAGTCAAGTGTATCGCTTCCTTATCTCTTTATGTCCCTTCTACCCATTCAGATAAGGGATGCAGCTCATTGGAACACCCAAGGTCTGAAATAGATTTTTTTTTTTTTTTTTTTTTTTCTTTTTGAGCACTGACAA
>JAVSBS010012558.1:86411-107388 GCA_033124195.1 Coracias cyanogaster | reverse complement strand
AAACACCTCCAGGGATGGTGACTCCACCACCTCCCTGGGCAGCCTGTTCCAGTGCCTAACCACCCTCTCAGGGAAGAGTTTCTTCCTAATATCCAATCTAAACCTCCCCTCATGCAACATGAAAACCATTACTAGCTGCATGAGATTGGATCATTTTAGAACATAACCCCATAGACTGCTGTGCATATGCCAAAGTCAGTTTTCTAGGGACACGGAAGGTGGGCAGCACCCAGCCCTTCAGCAAGACACATGAGGAGGGGTGGAAAAGTTTTTTACTTCTTGCCACTTTAGATCTTGTTCTTGTAACTGTTCTTTTATCCTTTGTAGCTCTTCGTAACGGATTTTGCGCAGTGACTGCAGCTCCTCTGCGCTGACATCATTCAATGATTTACTCCTAGAAAGAAAACCAGTACTCAGCTTTATCACATCTTAGCCATCATTTATGCAAGCGAAACCTTCACAGGAGACAGATTTATGTTAGTACAACTGAGCGCTCTTGAGTGTTATTTCATATAGAGAGAAAACACACAGGCAGCTGAATGAGCAAGGCTGGAACGTGCTCTAGTACCAGCACTCAAGTCAGTAGTTGTGTATTTGAGCAAATAAAATCAGGTTAAGGGAGTAAGCAGCTCTATAGCAGCAGCTCCACATTGATCATTAACATTGAGCTCCTCACACCCAACTGCTACTTCTGTTTACACTTGTTACTCTCTTTATTGACCCTGCCCCTCGCTTTGACCTAAACGGCATCTCCTCTGTGATACCAAATTCCCATCCTTTTACTACTTCTCTCCAGCAACAGCCCCAGAATCACCTACCATTCTTTTCTTCCTTAGGTTAATCATAAAATCAAGTAATTGATGCACATTTATAAAAGACAAAAGCAATTCACTGCTAAATGCTCAGATCATGTATGTCATGGGCCCCACTAGCCTATGTTACTCCTCTCCAAGCCTCCCTGGTGCTTTCCATTTAAGTTGGGATGGCTAACAGAGCCATCTTCTTACTAAATTTCTTCAACACAGCTACAAGTTCCCCCCATGAACTCCTATCCCCACCAACCAATGCTATTTTCTCCTTAATATTTACCACTGCCGTGATAACTATTAAGAGGACTTTTAATTTAGGTATAGGACAAGACTCCTGATCAGTGCTAACCAAAAGCATCTGAGACACCAAGCAAAATGCAGGAGTTTCATCATAAGGTTCAATGCTGTAATATAAAAGGAAAGTTAAGCTTCTGAATTTTTTTTTCTTTTTTTTCCAAAAATACTTTTGTTTGCATTTATCCAAACAAAATCTGAATGATGGAGGGGTGTAGCAAGCTTTGACGGGACTTGAAAATGTGGCACTTCTCTGATATGGAAGAAAATCAGGTTAAAACCAGAACTGATTCAGCACAGAGCCTTGCTCTAATCTCCTACATACCAAGAGAGCTCTGAACTAACAAACCAGACTCTCTGCTTCCTCCCAAGAGGCCCAACTCACTTTCACTGGTAACATAAGACTTTGGACTTTGACCTCGAAAAATAAAAGCTAGGGCATTAACTCATTATACCTGTTTGCTTCTTTATTTTCTGAATCTAGTGAAAATCTAGTGAAAAAAATCTCCTGGTCACAATTGCTGAAATGATTTTCTTTTACAGTTCTCTCTCCTTTCCTTTTTTTTTTTAACGGTTAAGTTATATCACACATAGAAGTGGTTTGGGGTAACCGAGCTGTATTAAGTATCAAAATCATTCCACATTCTTTCAAGAAAATGTATATGACTAGGGTTTCCTCTTCCTTCTCTTGAGTTTCTCTATCTTCCTGCAATAAAATAGGAAAATCTAGACTTAAATACAATATACCCTAAGTAAGGGCATGTTCATATATTCATACCAAGGAACAGGATGTTAGTTTCAATTCTAGTCTTAGCTTCAAAATCTAACCAGCAGCTTGAGCTTTCTGAGTCTCCCTCTAACATCTAATTTCTTCTGAAACATTTCTTGCTTCTTCCAGAAGCATTTAGTCACTTAGCACATTTTGCCTCAGGGTGAAAACAAATAAGTAAATACATATACGTACATTAAAAAAAAAAAATAGGACACTATGCATAAACCAAATACTTAGCGTGCCTTCACACTAAGTGAAAAAAATATTTTTTTCAGTCACAATACATCGTAAACAAGGCCTAAATTCATATGACACTAACCAAAAGGTATACCACTGAGGATTCAGTAACCTGGAGTATATTAAACAACCAGAGAACCATGATAAACACCACATCATTATTTTCAGATTCTATCTGTACAGCCTTCACAATAAAATACTTACTAATCTTCCTTTATATATCTGAATATTTTAAAGCCAAATTTAAATATAGAACTTCAAGTACTTCAATTCAGCAGGAATACAGTATCAGAGATGTTTGTCAAAACGCCTGATACCTGTAACTCAGAAACCCTAGAGCGAACTTTTGCCAGCTTTTAGTCCTACATTGGTTACATGGATTGCTCAAGCACAGAACAACAAAGCAGCATGCACAAGTTGTTTTCAGCATGAAGTTTTTTACTACTGTGCATGCATGAAAATTTATATAGGCAAAAATAGCGTTATGATCTTCCAAGCTTTTAGAAAACTTACCCTTGTTCATCAGAAAGCTTTTGAAATAGTCTGAGGAATCAGAAACCAAAAAAGGAAAGATTCAGTGGCTTGATATTCATAACAACATTAACACCATCAGTATACCAGCACTCTAAGTGAAGGGGAAACTGAAAGCTTGAGGACCAGCCAATATGAAACAGCACATGGGAGACTCAACATAAGTCGAAAAACACATCAGGACTTGCCTGATGTGCAAGTCAGGCAGAAAACTGACAGAACAAGGCGGCCTGCAAGTTTCCAATGCTTCTGATTTAGCAATACTGCACACACAGAGCCCTTTATTAATTCTGTGCCACTTATATCCAGTGCTGCTGGACAGCAGGATGTCCAAAAGATACTCATTTCAAGAAATGAAAACTAATGCCAACTTGAGTCCCAACAAAATGCCTGGCTTAGAGGCTGTTTTCTTGTTATTTCAATCATTTCTGATAATAAGTGAAAGTAATACTTGGAATGAATAAGAATAAAAGGACCTATGCATAGAAGTTTAGCACATTAAGTGGAGAACCAAATTCATCCAGTGTGATTCAAGGGCGTTTTTAGTATTCTTGAATATGAGTATTTTATTCGACTGAATGAATTCTTAAAATGTGAAATATTTTCAAGCACTTCAGAAATATTCCTCAGTGAAGCTCACACTCTATTAACAGTATTAAGCTTAAAAATTAAATGCAGCAACATTTAAGTATCAACTGGAACACGGAAGTATCTTAGTCACAAAGCAATGATGCACAGCTGGGAGAACTGCAACTTGCAATGCCGTATTTTCAGAGCTAAGGAAACACTTGAAACCCCACTCTTCCCTAGTAAGTCAAAAAATCCCAAGGAGAGCTAGGAAGTAGTTAAAAACCAATATTCAGAGAAGAGAAATTTTGAGTATACCAGGAAAGGATGAGGAGAAGTATTAAATCAGAACTGCATGAAAGCAGAGGGGAAAATACTGGCAGAATAAAATATGTCACAGTGGAATTTAATATTACGTGGACACACAACTTGCATGCACCATGACTTTGGGAAGGCAAATCACTAATACTTTTTTTCATCTCATCTAATCATCTCAAAACTATGGCAGGACAGTTTACAAGCTCCTTCAAACTTGGGTGCAAACAAGAATATCAGAATGTCCATTTCCAGAATTTGTCGCTAAAACATTCATGTGTTTCAGAAATGTTTTTACCAATTACATTGAGGAAAAAAAAAAAAAAAATTTCTAGCCTCCACAGCCTTTTTAATACTCACTACTCCTGTTCAGTCATGGAAAGAAACTTATGCAGAACTTTGAGCCTGAAGGAATAGTAACATTATTATTAAAATAGCATCCTAAAACTAGAGAACATTGTAATTTTTGGTTGAAAATATGGTATTGCAGTCATGAGCTTCTATTCAAAACAAATAAAAAGCTTGTCCAGGATGCCACAAACAAAAAGCAGATTGGCACTCTACAAATGGCTCAGCACAAGACGATGCTTTTTTGAACGGAAAGGGTTCAACTGCACTCAAGCACAATCCGTGCAGGACACAACCTGACCTCTCCACCATTTGCCGTTTCTTGTGTCTAATTTTGCTGGCTTCCCTGATTGCTTCCCACTTCTTCCAGTCTTCTTCACTGCACGGACCTGGGATGAAATTTACTGGCTGGGTGTTGCTTCCCACCTTCCAAGATTCAATCTTGCGGGTCAGCATATCGTCCTTCTTATGGTGGGAAGATGGTGACAGCACTCTGCCGTTGCTCTTTCTTTCCTCCGGTGTCGTGCTTTTTTCAAGTAAACACAAAAATTTGGACCGGATCTCTTCCGGAAGACTCCATGGATCAGGAAAGAGTGCTGGGTGATACTTGTCTGGAGCACCTGATAAAGGTACCTCTTTTTTCTGAGAGAAGATTTTACGGAAAATCATGTCATCCTTTTCCAAATCTGGAATCACAGGTTGGCCCTCTCTGGGTTGCAGAATTATCTCACCTTCTAGGGGAGATTCCTGCTCAGAGAATTTTTTTAAATACCGTGGGTCTTGGAGAACAACTTGATTCACATGGAAAGCCCCAGTTTTCCGAACGAACAAGTCATCATTTTCTAAATCCGGATACAAATATCCATTTTCTGTGTCTCCCTGCTTGCATCCTGGTACAAAGGAAATATTCTTTCTACATTTTATGAGCCTAGGGCCGGAAGTAGGATCAATTTTAGTCTTCGTTTCAGAAGACAAGTAGTCAGTGTATTTTTGCAGGGCCTGAAGTAACGAAAACTGACTGAAGCATATAAAACAAAAGGAGGGAAGTAAAGATATCGTTAACTAGCAAGAGACAAGCCGATCACAATCTATTGTGATATACATTTGGTTTAGACTTGCAGTATCCCGAGCAGTATGACTACACCGCTTGGCATTCGTCACCACTGACCGTAGCACAGCACACGCCAACCAACGTAAAGGTATCACAGCATAGTGACCTGCTCAGAAACAGCACGCTTACATGCTCACACACAAAGCCAGTAACCCTATGCAGCACGTTACACATTTGCATCTATACATTTCAGAAGACCAGCAACTTACGGCTACATTAAAAAAAAAACAAACCCAACTAAAACCAAAATAGTAATAACCAGAAAAAGCGCAACATCACGGGACATGTTTTAATTTCATTTCGCTGTTGCATATCCAGCCATTTCTTTTTGATGCAGTAAGAGTACAGCTCATGCAGCAATATCAACCTGGGCTGATCAGAAGCCTCCAAGATTTTTCCTTCTGCAATCTGTGACAATGAGCTTCCCCCATATTCAGCAGTAGGCTTATAGTTCTGATCCTTTCTGCAACTGCTGTTCCAGTCAAAACTTGGTCTTGGTTGATTAGCAACAATGGCAGAGCTTTGTTTGTAAGCAAATTCCTCATCTTCAGAATCTGATTTCTTTCTACTGTGCAGCAGCACAAAGAATGAGCAGAGGGAAAGAAAAAAACAACACGAAGTGTACTCATTGAGTAAAATGCACAGTGGCAACAGTGTAATGAAAATAATGTTTCAATTATTTTCTAAAAAGAAAAAAATTCATATCCTGCTGCTACACAGGCAATAAAAAAATAAAAATAAAGTCATACAACTACACTATATTTACAGATTTTGCACACAGGAGAGAAACAAGGGCATGCATGAAACGCACCTGAACCCTTGAATCTCTTTATACCAGGGTTTGAAAGAGGATTTCCTGATTTTTTTCCACAGCAATTCTTCTTCTGGAGTCCAAAACTTAGGAAGAAATTTGTCAAAAGCAACAACTGTATTTGCCGCTGAAGAACTTAACTTGCGAAAATAGAGATCATCTTTTTCAATGTTTGGGATGCCTATTTCTTCTTCCTCATCCTCATCAAAATACCCAGATAATTGTGAAGGAATGTTAACTCTCGGTTTGTTCTCCTCTTTAGTATCCAACTGCCTCTGCCTCCTCTGGTTACTGTTCAAAATACCCAATCGGTTAAGATATTTTAGGAGCAACTTGACATAAAGAATGCAAAAAGACATGCTTTTTGGCTCTGGAGTTCAACCTCACGAACAAAGCAAATTAGTTCTCAATTCCATCACTGCAGCACCAGAAATAATAAAACGTATTAAAAAAAAAAAAAAAGTAAAAAGTTAAATGGTTATAACAGCATCCTATCACCTCCGACAGCAAAAAAAAAAAAAAATCGAAGTTTGACAGAAAAGGCATAACAAACTATCAGCTGTGTTAAAATGCTGATTAGAAGGCTAACTTTATGGAGTTATTTATGGACTGCAATTTAGGTAACACAATAGTTACTGGATCTTGGATTAGTATCTCTGACCTCAGTGGTTCAAGCATTGCAGCTAGTGGACCAGCTGGATAACTTTCTTGTGAGCAAGATTTAGGAGAGTCATTGCGCGACACGAAATGATGTCCGGGTGCAGCAGAGCTTACAGGGCTCTTTTTGACTAGAAATCTACGGTTTGCTAAGTCATCCATAACCACGTCAGGCAGCCTTCTTTCATCTTCTGAATCAGAGCCACTGTCATACTCATAGATCATCTGGAGGGAAGCTGGATTTGTGAGCTCACACTCTGTTCTGCTATTTTGACAGGAAGCTACAGGATTCCTTTCACGTCCACTGAGGTTGACCAAAACAGGAATAGAATGAAGACAGTGAAGTCATGAAGGTAACGATGAAAGCCAAGAACTATCCACTAATTTCATCTGTACGCACCAAGAAGCTGGACAACCAAAATTCATCACCATATTTTGGAAGGCTTTAATGAGAAGCTAAAACCATAGGTCTATCTCTCATGAACTTCCATTTAAGATCCTTTAAATACCCTCTACCTGGAGTCTGACCAACCTCAAAACATTACTCAAAGACCAGAAATCTAGTTACAAGCAATTAAGTAAGATAACAGAACCAAACCAAAAAACCAACCACACAACCACACCAGAACACCTCCCTGTTTAAGTATGGAAACTCAAATACTTTACTTTGTATTGCAGCAATAGCAGCTTTTGACTAATTAAAGAAATTATTTCTTTAAAAAGTCCTAAATCAAAGCCCGCTTTACTAAGACCGCACACCAGTACCTTGAAAATGTTCCATCTGACTCGGTGACGGGGCTTGCCCAGCTCCTCCTGTTGTCCTCATTCTTCTCTGTCCTCCTTTTCCTTAAGGGCGCCGGCACATATGCCGTCTGCTTGTTTTTGTTGGGTAAGAAGCGATTGAAGTCAGTGGTAGGTTTCGGTTCAATCACAGAAATCCTACGGTAAGACCTGTCATCTTTATGGGAGTCATGCATTTTGAAAGGCAGTTCCGAGTCTGTGTCGCTGTCGCAACCTTAGAAGAAAGGGGAGAAAACCTAAGGCATGAACATTATTCTGTAGAAACAAACGTCTAGCTAGAACTTGCACCAAAATCTTCTAAAAAATCAATTTAAGTCCATATTTGGGATGTTTCAGTTGCAAATTTGCTGGGCTACTGAGAGGAGAGCAGGAGAGGTATTTTTAGAAGACTGTGGCAAAGCTGCGATAAGGTCCATTAAGCTGAGTTTGATTTGCATGCTCCTACTACATTTGTTCCATTCTTTCACTATCACTGTTCCCTGCAGGAAACAAAGCGCTAACCTCTACTTTGAAGACATAAAACAGCACAGAAGTATTTAATAACAAACATACTTGCCACTCAAACTAAGACTAAGTTACCTGCAAATAGTATAGCAACGTGCTCGTCTCAGCAGATTAATGCCCAGTAGAAGCCCAGGGTACGTCACATATGTAGCATGCCTACATGTTGCTTTCGTCATATCAGAAATGCTCCATGTGGCCCTGGCCCAATGGTTTTATGTTATTCAGATGCAATAAAAATCCAAAAGCTCGCTATTTTTATAAATTTAAGACTACAAATCTGCACTGAATTTTAAAACTGGGAGAGAAACACAGGTTAGAGTCCAGCTGTAGCGATCCAGCATCACAAGCTTTATTCCAGTTACCTTTCTGTAACAAGCAAAAGTAACAACCACTATTCAGCTTTTAGCCTAGTCAGGAAAAAATGATATTTAATACTGAATATTTACAAATGGAGTGAAGACATATCCACACTAGAAACAAGGCAAGAGACTTCTGCAACTGTTAAATTTTAGGGGAACACATCAGGAACTATGGGAAAACACTCTGCACACACACACACCCTAACGCGGCAGTGACAGCAAGAGTCCCAGCAACCCTTCCCGGGAAAATTCATGTGAGCATTGCTTTGTTTCTACCAACGGTTAAAGGTCAATATTTGCTTAAGCAAAACGCAACTGCAGCACTTGCAAAACTAAAGTTGCCTTTCAAGCCAATTTAAGTACTGGGCACCTTTAGTACTAGGTCCATACATTGTCTTTTCCCACACCTAAGACACATGTCAACAAAAGATTTCAAAGAGGAAAACATACCTTCACTGCCACCTTTCAAGGTTATATCTGATGAAAAGCTTGTGGAGGATCTTGAACCAAGAGAGTCCAAGCTATCGAAGGAATCGTCTCTCTTATGGCTTGCTGACGACGAAAAGGGCTCTCCCCGGTCAACGTACCAAATATCACCGTACCCGCTATCCCTGCCACTTCTGCTCAGGTTGCTGGACTCTTCAAGTGCCTATGAGAGCAAGTTTTGCAAGGTCTTTTACAGTAATTTAAGATTCAAACGTAACAAATGAACATTAACAAAGACTATTACAAACCCCTAAAAACAACATGTACAACAGCTTGGATAGGAGATACAACAAAAATTCTTAAATTTCTATTATCTCAGTGTCCTGGTTGCAGGTCTGGTGGACTGACCCTAAACCTCGACACTCAGCCAAAGGCAATCAATACAAGGTCTTCAGAATCTACCACATCACAGCAGTTGGATTCTGAATTTCATTATTTTATGGGTAGCAGAAGTAGTACTGTAAGCTAAAAATAATTCCTTTCACACGGACTTTGATAGCAAGCAAAACCAACAAACAGCTCTGTTCTCCAAACTAAGAATAAAATTAACCCCCCAAGTGATTTTTTAGAGTTGATGCTGTAATGTATAGCAAAGTATAAAATTCAGGCTGTTTACTATACTTTTTGGAATCCTTACCTTAGTCAATGCTTGCCCTAGTAAATTCTCAAATGCTTTAAGATTGAGGTATGGACCATTATAATGAGGGTTACTTTGAGCTTTTCTCCCCAGCCAGTATAATGTGATCAAAACCTACAAAAACAAACAAAAAACGCCCCAAATGCAAACTTAATTACTTTCCTCTCATACCATATAGCAATATAAAAGAATGTCAACATGCTGTTAGAGTTGTTTTCCAGAATGAATTGCAAAATTTTGTTTACAGTATTAGCTATGATGTCCATCAAAACGAGTTAAAGAGTGTTATGATGCACCTCATGTATCTCAAAGTAAGCATACAGATCAATGTAAGGTGGCACTAATTTGCATCAGAAAAATGAAGAGCTCAAGAATAAGGTAAACATGATAGTGCCATAAACATGGGTGTTTTAAAAAATATTTAATCAGAATTAGTGTGAAATAGTTTCAGAAAGCATTGAATTAGATGTGTCTTACATTTTTCACTCTTCTGTTGGTCTCCTCCGGTCTGAAGCAGGGCACAGAGCAAGAAAAACAAACAAAATAAAGAATTTTAAAATACCTGACTTAAAATTTAATTGTTACTCAAGACTTAAAAGGTTTCAATCCCAATTGAAGGCCTGTATAAAATATGCAACTATGAGTGTTCCAAAGGAAATAAAAGCATTTAGCTTTGAATTCATAGTCATAATTTTGTACTATTTCAATTGTTAAATATAAAGTGAGAAACTAGCTCATCTCTTACCGTTTCTGATTAGAGAGGTACTCAGAAAGGCTCTAGGCTTCTTTAATTAGCTAAGGTTTTTAGTTACCAAAAAAAAATAAGTGGAACACAAGCTAATGACTTTGGGAAATATAGTCTCTATTAGGCAGGAAGATCTTCAGTTCCATATGAAAGTAGATTGAATTGTTATTTTTTTCCCTAATTGTATTACACATTCTAATGTATTTACCTCAGACACAAAGAATGCTTCAGCCTAGAGAGTTTTTTTCAGACAAAAAAAACCCCGAGCAACCAAAACTAGGACATCTGGAGCGCTGGATGACGGGGGATGGTTTGCTTTTATTTAAGATACATATTTCTCAAAAACCATTAAATAATATGCAACTGCTATCATTAGTAAACTTTTTTTTTTGTAAAATAAATTTGTGGCACACCTTGAAAGTGCACCAATGCACACTCACAGTGGTCCTGTTCTCCTCCTGCTCATTTGAAGAAGAAACTTTTTGTATGGGAGCCTCCCAAAGGTGGGGTGCCACAGTCTCAGTTCTCAGGTGTAAATTCTCAGGGCTGGACTGCAGACAGCAGCTGAGCAACACTCCTGCCCGCACTGCCAGCAGTTATGGAAGGGAAATGGCTTAAATACACCAAAACAACTTTTCACCAGCCCAAGATGCTGTTGGTTTAGGGTTGGTTCAGCAGCAAGCAGAGCCCCATAATAGGTCAGACCAGTGACATATCAGGGTGCCTATCCTCTTTCTGGCCATCTAGGAATACACTGCTCAGAGGTTACAAGGAAAAGGTAGAATGAACTGCTCAGGGGATGGTTATGAGTTATCAAATGATGACAGGGGCTGGTCAGTGTAGTTGGCAGTTTTCATGGAAACACAATACTTGATGCAACGTGACTACCAGCATGATCACAGATCGTTCCTCCTCTTCTTTCCTTCTTGTCTGCGAGGGCCCACTCCCACTCAGTGTGGCTGTAATTGCCTTGCCTGTCCCCATACCATAAAGAAATCAGGCTGCCAGGAACACAAAGTCCTGAGATGGATCTGACCTGCACAGTCTTTGCCTGCAGCTTCCTTAATACCACATACCAGAAACGCTACTGGCTTTGTAGGATTTTCATAGATAAGGAGGAACCCTTCTCCTTTAATGTGAAATATTTACATTTGGTTAAAAACACCAAAAACCCAAAATAACAACAAAAAAAATACCACAAGAAAAAACCCCAACCCCAAAACTTTCCAAAACACATTGTTCTTTTTTCACTGGAGTCTGTTTTTGAGAAAAACCAAATAAAAAAAAAAAATCCAACAAGAGACAGGTTGCTTTCCCAAGCAGAGGATGGAGAAGCATCTTTGTGGTGGTGTTTATCAACAGTACACTTCCCATATCCAACAGAAAACATTTAAAAGTTTTACATTCTTTAGCTTTAAGGCCTTTCATTAGCAGAATTTCTGCTGTTACTTGCAATTATAAAAGCAGAGGCTGTGTATGCCTTTGCTATGGATGCCTTAAAGTTTGCTTCCAAACTTCAACAGTCTAGTAAGGAGTGAAAAACTTTGCCCTTAGTCAGCTGGAGCCTGGAGCCTGTATCCAAGAGGCTGCCAACCTTCACGTAGAACAGAGCTACATGACTGACTATGATGTTCACTTCTGCTTTCCACAACTTCTCTGGGATCATTTAGGTCAACCATTGGCAACAGGAGCAACGTCCAGCTGTCTTTATGTTTCAATATATTTTCTATAATGGAATAACCATAAATAGACAAAGCCTGTGTACTTGAGCTATAAACAAGGCAAAACTTAGGACATTCAGGTAAACCAGTGAGTGCAGCTGAGACCCAAAATGTGGCAGGGAGACATTTCACACACTCCAATGACAGACCATGCTCCATTCACAGGTTTGCTCAGCTAACAATGGAAACAAGTGGGCAAGTTGTTTACTTTTGTGAGCAAAGTTTCCTCACTTGCATTACTACTCTCCTTCTCCGAACTACGTCTACTGGTCTGTAAAAACCTTTTCAGCAATGTGTCATGATAGATATAGTCCGAGTAGAACAACAAAACAAGAAAACCCCTGCTAATCTAGAACAGTCAGTTCCTCATTTATATAGGCATACATTTATTCAATGGTGCTTGATGAAGGAAAAGGAGGATCCTGAATGATGAATGCACTGTCCTATAATCTGTGTAAAACAATAGCTATATATTTTTTTTGCCAAAACAAAATTCTGAATAAAGAAGCTATGCTCTTATCTTACTGGAAGGCCTTAAAAGTAATTTGTCATCTACCAACTTCACAGCTGAAGCATGCAACTTGCAGAAGGTGCTTTCTGGATACACTTGCTTAGACTCTCTTAGAGAAATAAGAGCCTTTTATATTTACAACCCGGCCAAGCTCCTGATGCACATCCAAGCTTACGTGCACAAGAGTAACCCTCCAGTACACTGCATTTAAAATAGCTGGGCAAGTATCTATTGGATAGAAGCGTGGATACAAACTTAAGAGTTTCTAAAAGGAACAGCTTTTTCCTGTGAGCATCAAAATAAAAAATCATAAGAGGTAAAGCCAATTGCAATAAATTAAATGAAACAATTATATTAAATAGGTGTTCTCCTTCACAAAGTATTATTAAAATGTAAATATAATGCAGTACTATGCAAAGAATTCAACTGTGGTCTTGTATATAGCTCTGAAAAACTACAGTTCATAGTAGAGGACAAGACAGAGGCACCAACCTCAAGTGTAGCAAGTTCCTTGCTGCTGTGAGAGGAGTAATGACCCTACCTTCTCTGACAACTTGTTGCTACCCAAGGGTGACCTCCTGCTCTCACCTCCACACCCCGTTGCAAGTCTGTCTCTGAACACACAGTGCTGAAACACACAGTTCCGCACACTGTATTTGAAGAAATCAGTTAGAAGACAGAGTGCAAGAACTTCAACAATGTACCCTTTAAGGTTTTTAAATGCTCCTGGAAAATTATAATCTTATTTTGAACATAAGTCTATAGCACTGAAGTGCACACACAGCACTGCTTGTAGAGACATTTGTTCTACAAAGCCTGTTCTAGGGACTGAAGGGGTAACCCACTTGCTGAAGTGTCTTCATCAATGCAAATAAATGGCAATTCTACATTGGATAACTGTGAAATAATTCTCCTTTTTTATTATTTCCTCCAGAATTGCTATAAAGCCTGGCTGGTGAAGACTACTTTATGAAAATATTACTCTGTGTCACCTAATTTCTATCTTGAATAAATGAATCTTATTATGCTGAAAGCTGTTAGAAGGCTCCTGCTTCGCTCAGGAGGGCATAGCCAAAGCTGCATTTTAAAAATAACCTGCTGAATAGAAATGGATTCTTCTCCAAATGACAATGCAACACCACTTACTAAAGCACTTTGTGTCATTTCAAACATAACCTTCTCTGTCTTCCCAGAAGTTTTTATACCTCCTTTTACTAACAATGCAACTTCTCTAAGAATGTCTGAACTATGCAAAGGAAGCTGCTAAGGAGAGTGGTTAAGATCTTGCAGAAATAACTTTATTCTGAATACTTCATCTGTTCCTGTCAGAGTCTCAGCACTTCAGCATTCATTCTGAAGTTCAACAGACAAGCAATGCAGATTCTTTACATTACCTGACCTAACCCCTATATCAAGTTCGAGCTTGACAACAACAAAGAGGTCTCAAAATTTAAAAAGTAAAATTCATAAATTTACAAAACTTGAACCTTGAATGATTTCATTAGAAGTTTACGTACACCTTCAAGATTAGCCATCCTGGAAAATATCTATCAAACACAGCATCAAAGACAAAAGGCCATGAGATAACAACATGTGGGAGCTATTATAATAATTAAGAAGCACAACTGCATGATCCCAAGTTGAAAACTAATGCAAAAAGATGTGAAATAACCATGTGTGGAAAAATAATACCTTCTGTGTAAATCAGGTCATCTGCATCCATCCTTTAACAAACAGAAAAAAGACAAATGGGACAGAAATAGCTCTCACTTGTTAGTAGGTGATAAGCTTAGGCACCAAACAGCT
This sequence comes from Coracias cyanogaster, assembly GCA_033124195.1. Taxonomy (NCBI): domain Eukaryota; kingdom Metazoa; phylum Chordata; class Aves; order Coraciiformes; family Coraciidae; genus Coracias; species Coracias cyanogaster. The sequence goes on along the minus strand of JAVSBS010012558.1, from coordinate 93,366 downwards.
CTGTTACGTCTGAACACAAGGTGTATTCAAAGACATCACTTAAACCCAGCCAGCGAGGACTGACGGGTATTTCTCTAATGAGGACCACTCTACAAGAATAAAACAAAGTGCCATGGCAGGTCAGCATGCTGAGCTGCAGCTCAAGGAATTTATTGTCAGCTCCACTGTTTGCTCAAGGTTAAATAGCCAAATTAGTCACCAAGGCCCTAGCCTGACAATACAAAGGCTCTGGCAGCAGCTCTGATTTAAGGATTTCCTGGTCTCCCTTTCCCTTCCAGCCACACCTGTTTGCTGCTCCCGTGGTTACACCAACACGACTCTGAATCACGCTGTGGTTCCATGTTGTGCATGAGGGCCAGAGGGCTGTGCCTCTTTCTTTGTTTGGGTTTTCCCTAATACGTGTTTTCAAACCCCAAATTAACTCACTCATCTGTTTTATAGCATGCTCATACAAAGGGAACACCTCAGCACCACTGCAGAGACAATATGTTCCTGCAGAGGAGAGGGCAGGGGGCTTGGTGGACAAGGACTCTGCTCCACACCCCAGCACCATGAGTCCCTGCCTGACAAAACCCCAGCCAGAGGCACTCTGTGCCTTCCATTCACCTGCTGATGCTTAGCTCCAAGGAGTGAGGAAAGCTTGCTAGTATATTTTAATGCACTTTAAGGTACTTCAAAAATTTAAAAAAAAATAAAATTGTACAAGACAGTCATATACCTTACAGCAGTTAGCAGACCACAGTACTTTAAGAAATCATGAACTACACTTCGACTAATTGTAATGTATATCCATTAGCAACACTGACACACATACACCTCTCCAATGACTCCTTACAAAAGAACAGTGCATTTTAAGTAGCTACATTAAACAAATATACCCTATAGTTTGGATTTTGCTTTCCTAATACATTATATGGTTCCCCCACATCCTGATACATATTAAATTACAGAAACAATCAATTCATTATGTCAAATCTACTCTGAAACTTCACTTAGTTATTTTCCAGAGATGACATCAATGTGGAGCTCAAGACCAAATCCAAGATACCAAGAAGTCAGAGCAAAATTCGGGAAGATGATTTTACAGCACCTCATTCAGAAAGCGTGGCTTTCTGAGGGACTGTTTGTGTGGAAGCATATTTACGGTATAGATATAAATCTATAATTTTTTTTTTTTTTTTAAAGGTAGAGCAGAGAATCCCCCTCTCATATAATGAGAGTTCTCTACCAAGAAGAGGCCACGGCCAAAAAGATAAGACCAATCCAAATCCATTTACGGGGAGAAAGAAGGGACAGAGACACTCCCAATGATAGAAAGGAATGTGCTGGTGACAAATGCACTCTGCCCAGTGCCAAGCCCTTCCCTTGGTGACGAATGCTCCAGAAACCCCAACAGCTGCCAAAGCTATCTGTTTTCCAACCCTTCATCTGTACTACAGATGTCACAAAACACAGAACTTGAACAGTTTTTTGTTGGAAAAAACAAAAAAAAGTATCTGTCCTCTCCCTTTGAACATCCATACACCAAGGCAGCAGTTCCACCTCCCAGATACCCTTTGAAGGACTTGGAAGAGCCATGCCCCAGCCTGGGAGCCAGAGCAGATCAGCAGGCTGCAGAAAAAGCCCACTACCAAGCTTCTCACTGAGCTCCAGGTGCTCTAGCCCAACACCAACCAGCTTCACTTACGCTTCTGAGAAGGATGTCAGAGGGTTTGAAGGATTCTCCACCCCTGCCGAGGTATGCTACATAGGAGACGAACGCCGGCTGCCCAACTAGCAGCAGGCTTGTGCTAAATTTCAACCTCTTTGGCCACCTACTCAACTTCTATTAATATTGCCGTTATCAGATTTCACTGAATTCCCACGTGCTGCTGAGAATAGAAAGGCTCCAGTGGTAGATGGAGTTGCCACATGGGTACAGAAACATGAGGACATTCCTGCAGCACTTGGATTCTTAATGAACTGATATTCAACCCCTAGAGCCACAGTTCACTGCTGAGGTTGCTGGAAATAAAACAGTTGAGTTATGGCCGCAGCATTCAAGAACAGCTTTTGGAAATGCACCTTCCTATTTGACTATAAAAAGCACATGTATTTTCCATAGCAACACATTCACCAGACCCAATCCCACCTACATTGCAACAGCACACAGAGGTAGGTATAAAATGACAGTAGAAAGCGTTCTCCATACCCCTACAAAACCACCATCTGGCAGCAAGGAACTCTGTGGGCCCTGATGACCCAAGTAGAGCCTGTCCCCACCTCATGCCTTTGCCTACTAATGAAGAGGGTGAGGGGTGGAGAAGAGATGCCCAAGAGGGGAAAAGGTGGAGAGGGAATGCGGTCAGCCAACACCCTCCATGGGAACGTGCCCTCGTCCATCACCTCAGAGCCTGTCCTTTCATAATGCCTCTTGAACATGGTGCTTCCTTGCTGATCTCACCCATTATGCTTCCACACTATTCTGAAATCCCTTATCAAAACAAAAACAGGCACTTCTAGAAATGTGCATCAGCCCTGGCAAGTCACCGGACACTAACATTACCCATTTCCTCACGCTCTTTTCTGACCCCTCCCAGGGTGGTCCATCTCTGCCAGCTTCCTCATATCCTCAGTCTAATATACAGGTTCTTCCCAAAGTGAAAACTAATATTCAGGATAGATTAGGGCAGAAGGCATACCCATCAAAAAAATAAAAATAAACCCCCCAAACCATCCCCAGAAGAACAAGCCCATGCAGAGAAGCCTGGCTGATAACCTGAGCACTCCTTGGCTCTCATCACCGGGGTGGGCAGCGGAAGAGGGATGGAGCATTGCTGCAGCAACAGCTTGCAGAGAAAGAGGATACTGATAGGAACCTGAAGCTTCCTGCTCAAATATTAAGCCACATTAAAGAAAATTAAAGTATTTATAACTATTAGTGTAGCTTTGTTGACTGGTCCCTTTTTGTGTCTTTCTTAGTCCTTTCCTAAAAGCCCCTAAAAGCCAGCAGCTTTACTAATCACAGGTAATTAAACCGGCTATGTATTCTACCGTTTTGTTTGTTTGTTCATGTTTTGCAGGGTAAATCTAGAATTCTTCTCCAGTCTGTATTGGTTCCTTTAAATTCCAGGTCTAGACTGGCACCTATACAAAAATAAATAGCAGGTATTTTATTTCTGAAAGTTACCAGTCACATGTCATATACTTGCCCAAGAAGCATGAGAACATCCATTGACTCTTAAGAGAAATGATGCACCCTCTCCACAAAGAACTGGAAGTTGTGGAGTTGACTCCAAGCTCACACAGAGCATTAGGAGTTCTCAAAGGAAATCAAATTGTTCACATTCAAGAGGACATTTTAATTTCAGAGGTGAAATTAATTGCTTTTCAAGAAAAACACTTCAAAATATACAGCAGTTTAAATATAATGATAGCTAGCTATCATATCACTGCTTACATACCCTGTTGATTTTTATAACTCCCAAAGCATTGGTCTTTAGAACTTGGAGCATATTACTTTGCTGAACCTCTCCCTCCTTTTATCTCCCTGTTGACTGCTTTTTTTTAACCTGTACATAATACAGTTGACCCTTGCATCAGGGTTATTCTAAATGCTACCACTTCTACCTTTTTCCTTCCTTGTACCTTCTCTAAATTTTGTGATTTTACATTCCCCCCTCCCAAGAATCAGCAGACCTCATCTCATTCTGTTGATGACCAGGATCATCATTACATTAACTTATCTTCCATTTAGTTTTGAAGATCCTTTATCTTCATTCCCCCACACAAAACTAGACCGTATTGTGTCCATTTTGTAGATTAATTCGAAGAGAAACCCATAGAAGGAACACACAATTGTGCTTGCATTCTTTCCAAAAGGATTATTTGGTATATCGGGGTAGTCGCTTTAAAAAATAAGTATCAAAATAGGCAATTAAGTGCAATCCCATAGGTTTTTAGAAATATATACAAAACCACGCAAAAGTGCAACTCTTACCTAGCACAGAAATAGTTCAGCAGCATTTTATTAAAAAAACTAAAATGTTCCACATAAAGTATATTATTTGCTTTAGCTAAGCTGCAGCAACCATGGCAACCCAGTTACCATTTTTTCAAGACAATACTGAAATTCACTTTCTCTACTGCCTCTGCCTGATGCCTCTTTGCCATTATTAAATCAAATATTTCCAGGATTGTTGTCCTTTATACTCCCACTCTTACACCTAACTGAAGTATTTCAACATCCCAGCTTCCCACAGGCAGATACCAAAGGTAATTTTGTAGAACAGCCCTCAACACTGACTCATTCCCTCTAAGCATTGCTCAGACATCTCTGTATCAACTCTGGGTATGGATAAACAAGGTACTGCAAGGTAAGTTAGGGTAAAAAAAAAAATTTCCATCTACCAACTACTCCATAGCAACTGCCCGCATGCACTCTCTTACCCTCAATCCCCAGGATTAATACAATTGTTCAATTTGGATAAAGCATTCAGAGGTAGTCCCTTGGGGAGAGCTAGCATTTGGCACGTTATACAACTTTGCCTGTTCACAGAGACAGAGATTTTTATAGCATCTATAATCAGAGAGGAGAAAGAAAACCAACCGCCTCCTGCATTCAATCGCCTCCCTTGGTCCATGCCCAGAGAAAGATTTAGTAAATGTTAATCCTTTGTTATTTTTGCATCAAGCAAACAGGTGGTGATATCCAAGTGCCTTATGCATAAGCAGAACAGTTTACCACAGCTTATAACACTCAATAGCGAGGTTTATTTAATTTCTCAGGGTGTGCAAAGAAAGATTAAAAAACCCCATAAAACTCAGGTCTATACTGTATAATTTATACCACATATTTGGCAACAAACATACCCACTGATAAAGAAAAAAAAAAGATGACTGACATTAACTTATGCCGGGTATCACTATGTTCACGCCTCCGTTAACATTGAGTTTCACCAGTCTAAATAGGAATCTGCCCAGCTGCTGTTGTTCTAACACATACACAGAAAACAACTCAGCACAGAAGTGACCCACAGAATTAACAGCAGAACCTACAGATACCCCACCCATTGCCCATGAGTGGGAAGTAATCCAGATTTCCATCCTCTCCAGTCACCCACCTCTTCAGGGCAGCCAAGACCCATAAATGCCAGGTATACATATGAAGATGGATATATCATCCTAAGAGGAGGCAGGCTCCCTGCATTTTGGGGGTATGTGGGTTATGTAGCACCTGGGAGTCACTTCACAGATTTCCAGTGGCTCGTTTTTTCCCCCAAAAGAATTCCAATGCAGTGCTGGCCAAACTATTGCACAGGAGGACAGAAAACTGGGGAAGTATCTACCCCAGCCCCTCTTTTCATTCTCAACTTTTGTCATATTATCAGAGAACAAATGCTTTAGAAGTTCAGTGGGGGATTACTGAAAACACAGCTTTTGAAAAAGTGTCATAGAGCTAGCATTTTGGAAAGAATTTAGATTTATTTATAGAGATGGACAGAGCAAAGATGACAAAATGGAGGTACAAGGTAAGCAGAGTTTATTCCATGATAAAGATTTTGGAAACGTGTTGAAGTGAGGTTGGAATTTGTCCTTAAGTAGAAGTAAATCACTACCATGTGACTGCACCATTTAGTTTAGTCTCTACATTTGGAATAAAAACTTTAAAGGACTACTGGGTTTTCTCAGTACTATTTTGGCAAAATATTTCACAAGCAAATAAGAAGCACTGAAGAAATTACACTGCTTCCTTTTTGAAATTTTGCCGTATTTTCTCTGTTTTTTGAGGTTACCATAACAACCCAGATCACAACATCACTCATCACACAGAGCACACAAGTATGAAACACAGACTGAACCTGACGTCTCAGTATTGAAGTCAGGTCTCTGTTAACTCAGGTTGATGCACATATGCCCAAAAGAAGTGAGGTACACAGATACAATGGAACTTTATTATTTCTTGTGTTTTCTTCATCGGCCTTCATTTGTGAAGGCATATTTAGAACCAGGAAAGAGCACTTCAATTAACACAGAAGCAAAACATGAATCTAGTCACCCTTACCAGAACAGAATACTGAAAGAGGCTGTATTCCCTTGAACTAGCTCTCCCAGAACACATGGCATGAAATAGCAATGCAATTTAAAACAAAAACAAGACACAAAAATCAAGTAAAATTAACAAAGCGTATTATTCTTAGCATAAAAAATGTGCCCTCTCACTTTGGGGAACAGACAAGATCTAAGATAAGCAGATATTGTTTTCCTATTTGCTAAAATTCTCACCTCCCATCCTCAGCTCTTGCAAGATCCAAACGTAGGAGCTCCTTAAAGATGTAACTCTTTCAATTCAGGTTCCTTGTGGCTTCAGATTTACTTCTGTGATATTTCAAATTGCTAAATACTAATTTTTTTTGCTATCAATATTACTGAGTAAGTATTAGCTTTTTTTTAATTAGCTTTTTCGGAGGAAAATATCTGTCCACCCCAGTGGACAACAGTGCTTTAAGGCACTTAGCGTAGCCAAGTGAGAGGGTATTTTTAAACATTTGCTCAAAACATTAAGCTTTCTGGGCCAGGTTTTCTGGCCAAGTTTTTAATGTTGGAAAAATGAATGCTTCTTTACTGCAAGTGAGAGAATGGGTAAAAGTCCAAGTACTTGCTTTGCCAGAATGTTAGAAAGCCTGTGTGGGAGGCAAAAAGGAGGTGGGGGTGGGGTGCGGTGTTAAGCTAGTCTGACCATATACCTCCGAAGTTGGAGAATCCCAACCTACTGAAACCAAATGTGCTATTAGTCATTTGAGAGTTTCTGTTGTAAAGTTATAGGAGTCTAAGAATAAAAATTGATATGGGAAGACAATCCCTGCCAGGGAACTATAGATGATCTCATGTCTCTTTCACTGGTACTCATGAAGTATGTAATTTGTACCTCAAAACTGATGACTGAGGGGAAAAAAAAAAAAAAAAAATAGAAAAA
>JAVSBS010012558.1:69673-81969 GCA_033124195.1 Coracias cyanogaster | reverse complement strand
AAACAAACAAACAAAAAAAACCAAACCAAAACCCCCCCCCAAAAAAAAAAAAAACCAAACCCACAAGAAAAAACCCTGTGGGTTCACAAATGCAAACCACTCTGCCATATGAAGTGCTGTATTTGAAAGTGAGAAAACGCGCTTTGGTAATGCTGACAATATCTTGCAATGCTTCTCTAATACTAGTGACCAGATGAGATCCATTTCTCTGTCATAGTTAATAAACGAAATAAAGGGATTGATTCTTTCCCGTTAGCTTTGAATCAGATTTTGCTGCAATTTCTTCTGTCCTCGCTACGTTGTCCTCTAACAAGTTCTGAATAGGAACACGCTAATTTAGGCAGAGCTCAGGTGAGATGGCTACACCAACCAGCATGGTGCAGAAATATTTAAAAAAAAAAAAAAAGATAGATAGGTAAAGGAGAAAGTGGTGATGTGATGCTGCTCCAGCAGGACACAGTCACAGATGCCTGCAACACATGCTCCAGATGTGCTGTGGTGGGACACAGCTCTGGATCAATGCTTTCAGTATTAGCAGAAGAGGCTGGTGTTCCCATGGCTCAGGTGTTAAGCCAAGTCAGCACACCTTATCATGCAGACCTACCTCTGATCAGGAAAAATGAAGGGAAGCTATGCAATAACTGCACCAGTGGAATCCTTTCTTCTTCACAGACTGAGCTATGTGGGAAGAAGCTTTTGCTGTTTTTTGACCTACTTCTGCTTTGGCATTTTCACTTATATGCTCATACTTGAGCTGCTTGAGGGAACCAAACCTTTGTCTTTTTTTATTCTGCTCATATTGTTATGGTCAGTTTGTGTTTCTATTTAGATATTTTTTCAAGCTATTGCACTTACCCACTGTAAAATTCATCCTTTAGGAAAGGATACACAGTAAAGGCAAAAAGTGCTAAGAAGTGAATATTTCATACACTAAATTCATTCTTAAGACTAAGATTTCCTATCTCTTTTCAGCCCTGTTTCAAGTTCTAATTTGAGTTCCGTGAAGATTTTCCAACTGCTCAGATTATGTTCCAGTTTGAGAATGGATTTTGAATCCTCTCTGGATTCAGATTCTTCTTGGTTTTTATCTTGCCCAGCCTCCCCTCCCTTCTCTACCCTGTCACTGCAAGTGCCCCATCATGTAAATACACTTCCTGAGACAACCAAGAAGCACCAGTCCTTCATTCCAGCTTTTCTGCTGATAAAACCCACACTGTCCATTAAAGAAAGGAAGTTTATCAAGCAGCTCTGTCAGACATCTAACAGCCTAAGCATGGAGGACCTGCCTTAGTTTATTCTGAGAGTCTGAACTTGCACACTCTTCCAAAGTGGTGCTGGCAAGCCAGGTGATGAGCTGATGTGATGCGTCCTCCTGTGCTGGCAATCTGGCGTGCAGCTGAGAGCAGCTGCTGTGCACCTAACACTCACACGGTCCTCAAGCAAGCAATGCTCAGATGTACAGACTCATGCTGTTTGGTGAATGAATCAGTCCCTGGATTCACAGATTTTAAAAGCCTTATCTGATCAGTGATCTGAAGAGAAAACAGAATAAATAATTTTCAAATGCAGTCACATCATTTTGGTGATGACCACCATCCTAGACTGACTACACCACCTGGATAACTGGAGATTTCTGTATAGTTTATTTAATAACTAAACTAACTAGCTTGTTGGATACATTCACAAATTACTCAAAACAGTAGTACAGAAGACTGAATTAAACTAAGGAATCCAGGCACAGCTCAAAGAGGAAAATGCTTCAGGAAGTCAAAAATGTTCTTTATAAAAAGAGAAGTATCCTTTTGCAAGAGGCTTTTTTTCCTCTTGAAAGAACAAAAACATTGCAATGAAATGGCAAATACTAGTAGATCACCAGTGCTAAGTGACTTTTGTGTGATTTCTCAACAGCAGGCAACATTCAATACAAGAGGCGAGCTCAGATTTCAAAGAATAAAATGTTCTGCACAGAGAAAGTGAGTGTTTTGCAGGACGAGCATAGCAGAGGAGTATCATTACTGATGCATCTTATTCTGTGCTTATTCAATCTGGGTGGGTGTGCCTTCTGCATAACCATCTGATGTGTGATGTTACAGTTACATTATCCATGCCAAAATCAGTAACAAAACCTCTTAAATTAACTGATCTTTTTAGAGCAAAAGTAGGCTTTAAGTAATGATGCTGAATATAGTATATGCAAATACATGTGCCAGCTTATTTCAAGAGAATGTCAGCCATTCTTATTTATTATTCTTATGAAGCTTTTACTAAAATTTCAAATGGTTTGATGAAAACTGTCAAATATTAAATTCCTAATAATTCACAATAACATTTTTTCCCCTGTGATTGCACAAACTGGTCACACATAGAAATAGTCAGCTAGTGGTTCGATTAAGAGATTTTATATTCCTTCCCTACCATGATTTTACTCATCTCTTCAGATACCTCTGTATATAATGTTCCATACTTGCTATAGCTTCACAATGGTCGCTTGCTTGACTGCTCCAGTAAATTAAAGTAATTGGTTCTCTTATATTTGTGTCTGATATTTTTTGCTTAGACTTGGAGGACGTTATCATAGATCTACAGAAGTTAAAAGCAGCTTTCACGGGATATGACCGTTTCAAAGCCACACAGCAGTGTCCACATTGGGCCAGATCTAAACTAGCAAGCCCAGGATCCAATTTTGCCCTGCAACCCCAAGAGGTTGCCAAGGAAGAATAAAAATCCAGCAGGCAAGATCCTTCTCCCTTTGGGAACTTTCCAAGCTATATGTGGTTTCCCTGTATTAAGCAACTCTCAAGAGGTTTCCCTTCTGTGAACTGCTCCACTACCCCTTGAACTCAAGCAAGCTTTTATCATCCACAGGATGACAAGGAAGCCTACTGCCCCTTCATTTGGTCCATTGATTACTCGTGTAACATGGGATATAGCAACTAGTTGAGCCACTTTGTCCAAGCCATTTGCTAGGCGGTTTTTGTTTGTTTAAGCTTGCTTCTTTGTCCACCTCTTCTCTTCATCCATCAGCTCTCTTTCAGGCAGGGACTCCCGGCATGTTTAACTAAACATGCAGTAAAAACTATTCCTTCTTTTGTTCAGAGAAGTATCATGAGGATGATGGTCTTATATTTCCATGGATTTGATTTTGGGGGTGTTTAGAGAGGTAAAGTGAGGAAAGGGAAAGCAATCGAAGTCCAAAGCTTCAGATGGCATTTACAACACTGGCAAACTCCAGATTACTTGCGGTAGCACAGTGATCTATTTTTTTTTTCCCCCTATTATTAATACTTCTTAGCAATGCTTTGGTTTTGTTTATTGTTGTTAGTTTAGTTTTCTTCTTTTGTTGGACTGGCACTGAACACTGAATAGACACCTTCACAGAACTCCTAACTGCATTACCTCAGGCCTGAGCAGTAATCAGCTGCTCTGGAACTCATCATTTTATACACTGGAACTGTTCTGATTTTCCTCTTCTCACGTAAGTAATCCAAGTTTTATTTCTATTTTATACATTAAAAAATAACACAGCTTCTGAAAACTTAACCTTCAAACTACTATTAAAAGCTGTTTACTGAAGTAGTTGATACCGGTAAATTTGGACAGATTAGGATTAACTTGTGGAATTGTGCAGTAATTCACTAACTGCACAGATCTGTGATGAAAATACACTGCATCTTACATGCAAATATACTGTGCCTTCTGTTAACTCGGCATTTTTAGCTACTGCTTTTCCAAGTAGATTCCTCACCCCAGAAAGCAATCACAGCCAAGAGCATCTTACAAACGTCAGGTCATAGAGTTAAAAAGAATACATTACTGTGCCATAAATCTGACAAACATATTTCAGTGTTTATTCACAGGGCACAAGTGGCTGTCTGTAATTCAATAGCCTTTGCAACAGTAGAAGTATTTTGAACTTAGCCTCCCTTTCCCCACCCCAGTTAAACATTTTATCATGTAACGCATTGGAATCTACGTCAGTTGATGCATATCTGTCCATACTGGGTTCAAAGGTGTGTACCTATTTACATTTGCAGGACATTTTTTCTAGAAGGGAAAGGAAAGAGGAAATATCATCTGCATTAGTCAACCTTCTTACTCTAGTCCCAGCAATCAGCTGCAGCAACTTTCAAAATTTTTCTTTCTGAGTCAGTTTCTGATACTGCTCTCCCTCCCTGTGCAGATGGGAGTGTGGGGAGGGTGCAGTTGATATGCTGAAGGACAGGTCTGCGGGAGGACTGGCTCTGCAGGAACCTCATGACATTCAATGAGGACAAAGTCTGAGTCCTGCCCCCTAGGACGGAACTAAACCCTGCAATGGCAGAGCAGGGTGGGGAGCCAGGCCTAGAGGTCCTGCTGGGCTGAACATCAGCCATAAGCAGACACCAGCAACATCAGCCAACAACATCCAGGGCTGTATGAAACAAACTGTGACCAGAAGGATGATGGACCTGATCATCCCCCTCCTTTCCTCTGTCCTCATTACACTACATCTATAAAGCTGCCATCTCCAGTTTGGTGTCCACCATCACAGGAAAGACATTGATAAAATGGAGCAAGTTCGGTAGAGATCGTGGGGGAAATCAGGGCTGGAGATCCTGAGCTGATCATCCAGCTCGTTCATCCTGGAAAAGAGTTCTCCTGTTGGGTTTTCTTTTGTTGGTGGTGGTTTTTTCCTTTTGTTTCTTAAAGATAACAGATCTCTATCATTTAAAAGAAACATGAGAAGATCATGCCTTTGTGTGGTTAAGCTTGGCAGCTATCTAGTACTCTGAATTCCCCCCCACTCCCTCGCCCCTTCTTGTCTTCTAAACATGTGGTGAGATACTTCATTTAACCCGTTTCAGTGACAAGACTAAAGTGACCCTACAACCTTCCCAACATGCAGTTTATAAAGATACTTGAATTTGTTACTGCATTACCAATCACATTCCAGAGTACTCCCAGTAGAAAACCTGCAATGCCGCTTTGAAGGATACCATGAGTGCTCCAATTAAGCTGTAATAACAATTAGAATTGAATTTTCTAAAAGTGTTGTAACATTATTATTAATAACAGCTCAGGAATAAAAATAACCAAATGTTTTGCCCTGCAGTTTTGCATGAAGTAAGATCCAGAACTGTGAATACAGTGTTCACCTTTACTTCCTCTATTTATAGACTATGGTTAACCGACAACTCCTGAAGTCAGCTTCCCCCGGTATTTAAATATAGGAGCTCTTCCTACTAAGCTGTCTATCTACAGAAAAGCTAACAACTTCAGAAATTTATCAGTAAAATACAATTAAAAATAATACCATAGTGAACTTGCACACGTTTCTGTATAATTTTATACTAAGGTAACATAAGTTTATCCTTTGTAGAAGTCTGTCAACTTCCAACCTGAGACACAAGCACTTTTTGTATTTGAAAAAAAAAAAAAAAAAATCACCACCAAGAAATGCTGGTTTTCGCTTTACCTTCTTTCATGGCTCACTCATTCAAACTGCCTTCCTCTCTCTACTGCCCTGTTTTATAAACTGCATTTAATTCTGGGTTGTTAGGGGATTGATGTGAATGCTGAAAATGAATACGGGTGCCTAAGGTTTAGATGGATTCCTATGGGAAACCTAAAAGCTTAAGAGACACTTAACACGAAGTAAAAGAGCATTGAAAAAGTATTGTAAAGGCTTTTAGTAATAATGGTTTTGTACTCCCTCCCCAAAAGCTATTCCAGAGATACTTTTAAAATGTAATAGGATCAAAAATAAGGACTTTGAACAAACTAACACCTTTCAGCAGAAAGCTACTGTAACCTCCTTCAGTAAATCAGTGTTTTGTAGCATAACTATTTAAATTCCAATCTAAGGCTACAGACCTGTGTCACTAGAGATACCTGAACTGCTCTCAATAAAACTAGTACACACTAATGTAATTTTTTCCCATACGTCTTCAGCCTCCTCCTGTACACTTGTAGGGACAGGTAGACAACTTCAGAAGCTTTTCCTTCTTACAGCAGAATCACTCACAAAATAGATCAATGGTAAAAATCAAATACTATCAGAAGTATAATCCCATAAAGGAAGTGTAAATTATTAACTGTTAAATTACTCAACAGAAAAAATGAACAATCTCAAACATTTCTCTTAATGACCAGAAACTTCCTAGATAAAGTAGAAAGATTAAAGAGCACCACACCCAACACTTGATAGACTTTATGCTGAAGAGTTGGAGGCAAATTTTTTTGCAGGTACAGTCCAAAGTCTGGAACATATTTTATTGCCTGCAACGGTTTTACCGGAATGATGTAAAGCTTACACAAACTAATGACATGAGTGCATGTATTTTACACTAGGCACAACAGTTTCACAAGACTGATACAATAGACTATTCTCATTTCATTTACACCTGCCTAACTGTCATCAGTATAAAGGTAAATGTGTGAAATGCATGCTCTTGAAATTAGTTATATCCTAAACAAAATAAACACAGTAATTTCAATGTTTGTAATATGGCTACACCAAGGAAGACTAGCTGCTGTAAATATTACCCATTTCTATGAAGATGTCCACAGTAAAAAGAAAATTTCCACACTTAGGAAGTCATAGGAACATTTCTAGAGTCACTCTAAACTGAGGGTGCTGCACTTTTCCATTTCAAGGGAAGTGTCACTAGGAAACTCAGTTACCACAATAAAAGCCTATTGCAACCACATGTGTAAGAAATGTTATTTCCCTGGATATAAGAAGAAAAAAAAAAAAAGAAGCAGCATTTGTTGGTCCAATTAAATTTTGGTTAAATGGTTAGCATTTCAGTTTTCAAGACCCACAAAACACTTTTATTCCTTTCATCTCAGCTTGAATTCAAAGATAGTTTCTTAAACCTTTATGCCCAAGTCTTTGGGGCGATTGACTCTGTAGTCACACAGGTACAAGCTGGACACCTTACACAGGTAAGAGTTTAGGGCTAACTACTATCATACTTCTGGCACGGAAGAACTTGGCTTTCATCCAGGCCACGGCTTTCTATTCTACACAAAATAAAAAAGCAGGAAAGGGTGGTTCTGTCTTGTATGGTTTTGGTGTTTTGTTTTTCTTTTTTTCTTTTTTTGAAGCCACATTGGAACTAGTTTTTCAACTCATTTAAAACATGTGTTTCTTGGGGGGGAAAAAAAAAAAGCAGTACAGCAAATTCAGGTTCAGCTCCATCATGTGCTCTTATTATAAGCATGAAATTCTTGAGCAAAAAAGTTTAAGAAGATACAGTAATTCTGCAAATATGTTAGATATGGAAGAAGATGCAAGCATGAATTCAGTGTTATCAACAGCAAACGCCAGCTCTGACCTATCTGATCACGCACTGACTTGCACTATCTCTCTCTGACAGCGCAAGCCAATTTGTTGTCAATTTGTCTCTCTCTCACGACTCTGACTCACCTGAGCAAAATATGGCAGCTCTCCCAAGGCACAAACTAAAATTAACTAGTCCCAAAAGAATATCTCACCATTACATCTCAAGCTTCCAGGTAAGTCCCTTGCCAGACAGTTCAAAGATCTGAGTGCTACTGGCAAAGCAACCCTAAAATATTCCTACTAAGACTGAGAGGTGGTACTGCTTTCATAATTAAAGTTTTCCAAAAAACAGATTTTTAAGAGCACTGACAACAATACTTCGCTCAAAAATACCATATTTTCAGTGGTTTCTATGCAGATTGCTTTCTTCAGTGATCTGCTTGGCTGTGGTAGTATTCAACCCACAGAACAGAAATTTCACTTTGCCTATGTTGACCCTACAGAAGAAAGCACCCTGAGCTCGAAACAGAAGTGAAATGAGGAAACACGGCACATTCCCCAGGACTAGACAGGAAGAACATGAGAGTCATGAGAAACCATCAACTTATATTAAAATAAATTTTTTTTTAAAATTTCTTTTCTAATTAAAACCGAAAATCTGCAGTTATTTTCCTACCTCATGAAAAATGAGAAGCTGCTAAAGGACTGAACATAGAACTGGACTAAACTGTATCTACATTCAACCCCTCTCTCCTACTGCTTTACTGCTGCTTTCAGGAACCCTATTTTACCTGCACATATAGTGGTTGCACCCAAGAAGACAAGTGAGGCAACCTCACCACTGAAAGGAGGCACTGGCATTATTGTAATCTGAATTCTTGGATAAAGAAGGTATGTACTAGAGGACACTGTTTCGCTTAACTTCGTCGTCGAAGGCTTCAATTTCAACAGCCCCTAGAGGGAAATGCTTGCTTAGTAAGGGACAATAGTTGCAATATGGCAGGTAGTGATTCATATGTATGCTTAGAATTGTTTATGTTGGTATAATGGGTACAATTGTTCATTCTTATTTAATCAGACGAAAAGCCCATGAAACGTATCCTGCTCCAGATGGACAAAGAGATGCAAAACACAAAACACATACTTACAACTACACCATTTGGCAACTATTTCATTTTCTCGGGCTTTATGTTAAAAGCATCTAATCTCTGAACAACTTTTTTGTGGTATTTGAAATTCAGAAAGTATTATGTCTGGACTGAAATAGAGAGCCTGTCTCAAAAATTCAGCTTCCGAAATGCATGAACACAAGGATGAACACGATGGATAGCACTTGTTACTTCTCTCCAGTTGGCTCTAGTTGTATAGAGCTTTATGCTATAGAAAGCACAGCATTCAAATTTTTCCAGGCTTGTTTCTTGCTTTAGGAAATGATGAAAAATAACTGAGTTGAAGGAACATTACATTAATAGATAAAACTAGCCCTGACATTTCTAACTTTTGGGTAGAGTCAGAGCTCCATTACTTCATGTCATGTATGTACTTAATCCCACTTCAGCAAGACTTCTCCAACAGGGTTTTCTCTTTGCTTTGTAAGATTGATACTTGATTTATTATCAATTATTATTATCAAAATTATTATCAATCCTGTGTGCTAAGTGAAGAAGTACAGAGTAGCAAAAAGTTGAGGGCCTTATCCAAAACCAAGTTCTGCAAGGTGCTCAGATACTTCCAGCTATCTTTGGAGACAATTTTTGAGTTTCCTTCAAGATCTACTCTAAATATAATAGTAATAATATTAATAGAAATCAAGTATTTCAATCTGATATTTTATTGGACAATGAAATTATTTTAGAAATTCCACATCAGGACTCAGAGGCTTGTAGTAGCTTTAAATAAAGTTTGCTAGCTAGGATTAAGACAGTGAATTATTGTGGGTTTTTTTTCTTAGTTTAATATTTTCATCTACTAAACCACCATTGTTTAGATTTATTAGTAGGCATTTATTGAGATTCTTTAAGTGGATACCTCATTTTTAAGAATTAAATTCTTTTTCAGATGGAACAAATAATTTGCTTGAAAGACAAGACAAAATTTGTCATCTGATTGTTCAGGCTGCCTCCTGTAGAGCTGCTAATTGGGATAGCACATTCCATCAGAATATAAATTTGGTGTCTGCTTAAGCAAACTCTCACTTTTAACTCCATGGCATGATTTTACTATGAACCCTTCCGCAGCTGGGAACAACTGGGTGTGCCACCTTTAAAGAGCTGGGTAAGGAAGTGCTTAAGATTTTTAAATAGCAACCATGCTGACAACTGAGAGTCACTAAGGTCTTATTACATTCTTACTTTGATAGAACTAAAAAAGAATTAAATAAAAGTATTAGGACAACTTTGCATTGCTATAAAAACAAACAAACAAACAACTTAAAGCTGCTGGGATTTAAAATAACATCTCCTGTAATTAAAAATAAAAAAAATACTAGGCTATTTTTTACCCTAGGTTTATTGAAAAAAATCAAATATACTGAAAGGACTGAAGAAGGACGCATGCATTTACATGAGTAACTAGCCACAGAACAAGAAAATATGCACATGACTGCCGGACACATTATGCGATGAACAAATCCATCTGGATAATCTCTACTGGAACATACGACACATTACTGTACCATACCATTGAGCAATAACTCTTGCAGATTTACAGAAAGACTTGAACTATAAGTCTCAGACATTAATCCACACTCCCGTTTTCATTGGCAGAAAAGAAACCATCTATGGTAGTATATTTTTTCCACATCACCCCACTACTAATCTCATTGCTGATCTGGCAAAGCATAATGTTTGCAAGGCTTTTAACAGCAACCAGTAATTTCAACCAGCCCTCTTCACACAAACTTCCAAACAATAAAATTTTAAGGAGATTTTTCTTTGCAAAAAGGATAATCACATAATCACTTGGAACTGAGAGTCTGGATATTTAAGAGGATTCTTGCCTCTCCTCTCCCATATACCAGTAGTAATTACAGAGGAGGTTTCACATTATGCCTGTGCATCATCTCAGTTGCAACAGAAAACAAAATACAAGTGAAAGTTGAAACTTCCTCACCAGACAGGAAAATTATTTTCTTAGTACAGCTTCAGGCAAGTCATGAGGAACAGAGGGTCTTTACCTTAACTCAGGTGATACAAGAACATTACACCACATGCAAATAAGGAGTTTGGTGTCTCTGAATAGCTTTGCATTGTTGTTGATGAGACAAAGACTGAGTGCTTTCAGTGAAGGCATAGTGAAAGGCAATGAGCACACTTGGAAAAAAGGAGAAAGTAACTTTTCATGTTGAGCAGGGAGCTTGCCCAGGTAGGACAGGACTGTGGTCCAATATGCCAGCAGCCTGAGGACATATGATTTCCCACAAGGTAAGGAGGAGGTAGCACACAACTGCCAGGCAGCAGAGACAGGAGGAACAGAGGGAACACCTCTTCAGAGCACATTATCCTCAGAGGGCAGATGTTCCTCCTGCAGGACCTTGCCAGACAAGTCTACAGAAGGCCAAGCACACCAGGAGCAAAGATGCAACCTCCAAACCAGTGCCAGAGACTGGTTCTACTCTGACATAAGGCTACAGTTCTCACGTCTTCCAACAGAACCAGACCCACCCTTCTAATGGTATCTTCCTCTTATCTATTTTCCACGTAGAAGGCAAATCAGGCATCTTCTTATGCCCTGCAGTACATGTGTGTATCCTACCACTGCACTCTTCTCAGCAATCCCTAAAAAGCTGACTGCTTAAGCCACAGTTTATTCAATCTATTTGGGGGAGATAAAAAGCATGTGCTAACAATGGTGCAAGAGCAGAACACAGCGATACTGTTGAGGTGTCAAAATACACACTGCTTCAGGCACACATTAATGTTATCCTGTACAACCTATCACATCTGGGTTAAAATGTGGGCAACTAAGCCTCGGGTGACAGCAGCAAGATGAATTTGCTTAGGAATGTTAGAAAGCCAGAAATTAAATACACTTTTCAATATAAATCAGCATACAAAGATGTTTTCCCTCTGTAATGAGAAATTTACTTCTAATGGAAAAACTAAGGTTAACACAGGGTAAGATGAAAGCAAGACATAATAGAGCATCTCCTTCCTGAGGCCTGGCATCCTACAGGTTTTGAAGAAATTTGTAATTCAGCTTGAATGTATGAAATTACTTATTTCTATTAAATAATAATAAAAATTACAACACAAAGCTCCTGGTCAGACAGCATTTCTCTCCTGACACACACATGACTTTTTCTGGAAACCCTCTGAAAACTAGCTTGTCCTCTGGGTAATCAAACAATATATAACTAACTTCTCAATGGAGAGAGTTATCTTTGTATGACTTATTTCCTTAATTTCTTGGAATAAAACTTCCCTCCCATCCCTCTCCAAACTCCTAAACACATCAAAAAGTGCTAGTATAGTTAGGCTACCACTTTACAGCATGCTCACATACAGAAGTTTTGAATTACTCTGTAAGCATTTTACACACACTGTGGGACTGTTATATGATAGATAACATGTGGAAAATCAAACTTACATTGAAACAAATTTGAAAAGCATGGCTATATGGCTGGCAGCTCTTTTGACTCTAACCCAGACCCCTTACATTGCTGTCCATAAGAAGTGCTCAATGATTAAATCTGCTTTTTTGAAAAACACCAATTAATGCATTGCAGAATAGGTATGATATAAAACCCCCCACTGCCTTATGATGACTACCAGCCTTACTCTCTGCTCCCAGAGCTGAAAAAGGAACCAGCAGAGCTTAAAGGATCCAAAAAACCCCAGTTACAGACTCACTGGATGAATTTCATGGCTTGGGTTAATGTAGGGACGAGCCGGACAACGTACCTTGCACAACAGTTTGCTAAAGTCAACCTCCCCGGGGTTTCAGCTTGTCACTGTTGACACTGCTGAGCAACTACAGCCACCTATACAACCTCCTCTGGTCTTGTATGGTGCAAATAGTTCATCTGTTT
>JAVSBS010012558.1:43942-57135 GCA_033124195.1 Coracias cyanogaster | reverse complement strand
CCCGCCCCAACAGAGAGAGCCAGGGGGAAAGAGAAAGAGAGAGAGAGAGAAAGAGAGAGACAAAACTACAGAGAACATGGTGTCTCAGATTGCTTGTTTTTTTACAGTATAATAAAATATGATCACTTAAAGTTATGCTGTTCTTTCTGGTAATTACCATTTCTTTATTTAAAAAAAATAAATCACAGAATCATAGACTACTTCGGGTTGGAAGGGACCTTTAAAGGTCATCTAGTCCAACTCCCTCCTGCAATGAGCAAGGACATCTTCAGTTAGATCAGGTTGCTCAGAGGCCCCTCCAACCTGACACTATTTCCAGGGATGCCTCTCCTGGCAACATGTGCCAGTGTTCCACATTTTGAAAACTTCTTCCTTATACCTAGTCTAAGTCTGTCCTCTTTTGGTTTAAAACCATTACCCCTTGTCCTGTCGCAACAGACCCTGCTACACAGACTGTCCCCATCTTTCTTATAAGGCCCCCTTTATGGACTGCAAGGCTGCAACAAGGTGTCCACAGAGCCTTCTCTTCTCCAGGCTGATCAACCCCAACTCTTTCAGCCTGTCCTCACAGGAGAGGTGCTCCAGCCCTCTGATCATTTTTATGGTCCTCCTCTGAACCCATTCCAACAGGTCCATGTCTTTCCTGCGCTGAGGACTCCAGAGTTAAATGCAAGACTCCAAGTGGGATCTCACCAGAGTGGAGTAGCAGAATCACCTCCCTCAACCTGCTGACTATGATTCTTTTGATGCAGCCCAGGATACAGTTGGCCTTCCAGGCTGCGAGAATACATTGTTGGCTCATGTCCAGCTTTCCATCCACCAAGTCCTTCTCTGCGGGGCTGCTCTCAATCCCTTCATCCCTCAGCCTGCATTGATATCCTGGACTGCCCCAGACCAGGTGTGGGACCTTCCACTTGACCTTGTTGAACCTCATGAGGTTCACATGGGCCCACTTCTCAAGCTTGTCCAGAGTCCTCTGAATGGCATCCCCTCCCTCAGCGTGTCAACCGCAACACTCAGCTTGGTGTCATCTGCAAACTTGCAGAGAGTCCACTTGATCCCACTGTCTATATCATTGATGAAGATACTGGTACTAGGTACCAGTACTCGTCCTAGTACACACCCCTGAGGGACACCACTTTGTCACTGACCTCCATCTGGACATCGAGCCATTGACCACTATGGATGCGATCATCCAAAAAATTCCTCATCCACCAAACAGTCCACCCATTAAATCTATAACTCTCCAATTCAGAGAGAAGGATGTTGTGAGGGACCATGTAAAAAGATCCTCACAGAAGTCCAGATAGATGGACACGTGTAGTTCCTCCCTTATCCACTGATGTAGTCACTCCATCACAAAAGGACACTAGGTTGGTCAGGAAGGACTTGCCCTTGCTGAATCCATGGTGGCTGTCTCAAATCATAGAATCATAGGATGATTTCGGTTGGAAGGGACCTTAAAGACCATCTAGTTCCAACCCCCCTGCCATGGGCAGGGACACCTCCCACTCAATCCGGTTGCTCAGTCCCATCCAACCTGGCCTTGAATATTTGCAGGGAGGGGGCATCCACAACTTCTCTGGGCAACTTCTTCTACTGTCTCGCCACCCTCACAGTGCAGAACTTCTTCCTTACAGGTAAATCTACCCTCTTTCAGCTTAAAGACGTTAACCCTTGTCCTGTAATTTAATGCTTCAAAAATGATCATTTGACAAGACCAACTAATTTGTCGGATCTACTGTTCTGCATCCAATAGATGCCTACAAACAGTGAAAAATACAAAGGAAACAAAATGATATCTCCCTATTTCTTTTTTTCTAAAGGTCCAGCAAGTTCTGTCTCAGAAGTGTTGCTGGAGCCAGGGTTGACATTCTCTTCCTTAGTGAAAACTGGTATTAATCCATTTAACTAAAAACTCAGCTATCAGGATAGTGATGTTTGCTGATTATAAAGACTGAGCTTTCTCCACCTGGCAGCCCTACAGTGCCCATTCACTAGCACTTATGCCATCTCAGGGATGCCTAAAACAGTGAGGCTGGTGTTCATGGAATAAGGCATATCCCAGAGGTCCACTGACTGCTAGATCTGTCACCCTAGAAGCAGAGAAATATTCCAAACAGCTGTGATAGAATCATAGAATCATTCAGGTTGGAAAAGATCTCTAGGATCATCTAGTCCAACTTTCTTCAAACACCTCCCTAACTCCTAAACCATGTCTCGAAGTACCACATCTAGCCATTTATTGAATGCCTCCAGGCATGATGACTCCACCACCTTCCTGGGCAGCCTGTTCTAGTGGCTAATCACTCTTTCAGTGAAGAACTTCTTCCTGATAACCGATCTAAACCTCCCTTGGTGCAACTTGAGGCCATTACCTCTTGTTCTTTCATTAGTTACCCGGGAGAAGAGACCAACACCAACCTCACTACAACCTCCTTTTAGGCAGAGCAATGAGGAGGTCTCCCTTCAGCTTTCTCTTCTCCAGACTAAACAATCCCAGTTCCCTCAGGTGCTCCTCATATGACATTCTCCAGACACCTCACCAGCTTTGTTGCCCTTCTCTGGACCCACTCCAGCACCTCAATGTCCTTCTTGTACTGTGGCGCCCAAAACTGGACACAGGACTCAAGGTCGGTCTCACGAGTGCTGAGTACAGGGGCACAATCACCTCCCTACTCCAGCTCACACCATTTCTGATACAGGCCAGGATGCTGGTGGCCTTCTTGGCCACCTGGGCACACTTCTGGCTCATGTTCAGCTGGCTGTCCACCAGCACCCCCAGATCCTTTTCACCAGGCAGCTCTCCAGCCACACTTCCCCAAGCCTGTAGCATTGCTGGCAGTTGTTGTGATCAAAGTGCAGGACCCAGCACTTGGCTTTGTTAAACCTCACACAATTGGCCTCAGCCCATTGCTCCAGCCTGTCCAGATCCCTTTGCAGAGCCTTCCTACCCTCAAGCAGATTGACACTCCCACTTAATTTCGTGTCATCTGCAAATTTACTGAGGGAGCACTGAATCCCCTCATCCAGGTCATCAATAAAGATATTAAACAAGACCCGCCAGCAGAATTTAACTCCATTCACTACAACCCTCTGGGCTCGGCCTTCCAGCCAGTTTTTAACCCAGCAAAGAGTCCACCTGTCTACACCGTGAGCCACCAGCTTGTTCAACAGGATGCTATGGGAGACGGTGTCAAATGCCTTACTGAAGTCCAGGTAGACAACATCAACCGCCTTGCCCTCATCCACTAGGCAGGTCACCTGGGTCACAGGAGATCAGGTTGGTCAAACAGGACCTGCCCTTCATGAACCCTGGGCCTGATCCCCCGGATGTCCCACACTTGCTGCACAAGCGCATCCATGATGAACCTCTCCATAATCTTCTCCGGTATTGAGGTCAGACTGACAGGCCTGTAGTTTCCTGGATTCTCCCTCCTGCCCTTCTTGCAGATGGGCATCACATTGGCAAGTTTCCAGTTGTCCAAGACCCTCCCTTGTCCTCCACATGCCTAGCATAGCTTCTAGAAGGATCTGTCCCATGATCTTCCCAGGCAGAGAGGTGAGGCTGACAGGCTGGCAGTCCCCAGGGTCCTATTTTCTACCCTTTTTCAAAAATTGGTGCAAGGTTTCCTATTTCCCATAAATCTTTTGCTTCCCACTAGAGAAAGGAAGATAACACTTTTGGGAAGATTTGTTACCTGCAGCATTGTCCTGGTTTCAGCCAGGAAAGAGTTAATTTTCTTCCTAGTAGCTGGTATAGTGTTGGTTTAGATTTAGTATGAGAATGATGTTGATAACACATTGATGTTTTTAGTTGTTGCTAAGTAGTGTTTACACTAAGTCAAGGACTTTTCAGCTTCTCATGCCCTGCCAGTAAGAAGACTGGAAGGGCACAAGAAGCTGGGAAGCGAGACAGCCAGGACAGCTGACCCTGACTGGCCAAAGGAATATTCCATACCATATGATGTCACACCCAGTATATAAACAAGGGGCCACTGCTTGGGAACTGACTGTGTATCTGTCAGCGAGTGGTCATCAGTTCATTGTGCATCACTTGTTTTGCATATTCAATTTTTATTATTATTTTCTGCCCTATTAAATAATTTAACTCAACCCACAACTTTTACGTTTTTTCAATTCTTTCCCTCATCCCACCGGGTGGGGGGAGTGAGCAAACAGTGCTCAGTTGCCAGCTGAGGTTAAAGTATGACAAGCATAAAAAGGTTATTGAATGAAAAAAGATAGGTAACTACTACGATAAAGAGGAACCTGACTTAATTTCTGCCATCTGAAGTGCTCCTGAGCCTGCATTAAATGTACAGACTGCCTTATAAAGGTGAGCACATGTTGGATGCAGGTAATGAGTTCTGTCAGATCACATCCACTTTCACTTTCTCCACCTTCCTCTTCAGTTTTAGAAATAGTGAAGCTAGCAGTCACAAGAAACACCAATTGCTATTGTAAAACAAAAAAATCTTTATTCATGTAAGTGAGGATTACACCAAGTAACTAGATGTCTCTTAAAATACTTGTCTTTCTGAATTCCTTAACTATTTACTGAGCATATTCATCTGGAAAACTGGCAATGATGCCTCTTTGACTTTTGTTTACACACTGAAATTATCAACTTCTCAGAAAAAGACATATATCACCTTGTGCTTTGCCTTCCAAAAAGCAGTACCAGACTAATCAGCTTCCAGGGGAAAGACATCAAAAGGCACTTAGGCAACTTCACGCTTCACAGCAGTGCTGCGTACACACTCACCCTGTACCTCTCTAATTCACGATCCACAGACAAATCACGATCCCAAGATCCAGGCCAGCCATGAGAGAGGGCAATGGAAGCAGGGCCCACAGCTGTCACGTTAGCTGTGACATGCTCTGGTCCTCATTAAAAAGGTGACTTAAGCTTTCAGAAGAAAAAACAACGTGCCACGTCATTAAGTATTGCTCCCTCATTGCAAACCCGTCCAGGTTTGAGCCTTGATGGTTTGGTAGCAAATCAAACAACCACAACTTTTAAGTAACTTAGTTCATGTATTTGCCCTTCCTCATTCACCATGAAGAGCAGAAAGCAGAAAAAGTTATCTTATACTCATTTTCTCAAACCAGACAAGCTATTATTATGACGAATGTAGCCCATACTAGTCAAATGCACAGAGCAGGAGTTTAATATTTCAAACTTCAATTTTTTTTTTTAAATGACAAAATGCAAAAAAATTAAGCATGTACCAATATAAAGGCTATAGTAAACACAGGAGGTGAAGAGCAGGAGAAAATAAATCATCAAGATTTTCAGCATGAAGGAACGGACTTCAAAAGTAGAGCTGCTTTGAATAAAAAAGGATTATTTTTAAAATTAAAAGAAACCCTCACATATTAACATCAGATTTTAAAGATAATTGGAAAACTCAACTAATTTGATTCTAAGTCATCTAGAAAAGGAACTCTCTAGCCACGTTCTAAATAAAACATGTAACTGAAATAATCTTCCATTCTCAAGTGTGAATTTCACCTGAAAAATTGTTTTAAAATCATCCTGTAAAGTTAAAATATCTGGATGCCATTCCCCTGCAACACACACACACAAAAACCCTGTCAAGAAAACTTTCCCACAGAAAAAGATATTTTGGCCAGCTCTACTTGATGACAAGAGATAAGGAAGTACCAGGGCGGTTCCATGGTTTGCAAAGTGTTAGGCACAAAGGCTCAGAAAAATACTTTTCAGTTGCGGCATTTTTATCATCTCCACCCCTTTCATTTTGGTACAGCTTTCTTTCATATTACTGCCTTCCTACCTTTATTATTCCCTGCTTTCCTGGTGTAGGAGGTACATGCCAACCATCCTAAAGTGGCTCCCCCTCACTGTTTGAGGTGGTTGTCTTGGTGCAAGCGGAATTATTACATTAGGATACATTAATTAAGTAAATTATAGAATGTAGCGGTGGTATACTAGATTGCATTTAAGAGCGGGAATGATGTTTGAGTAGCACTTGTCAGAAGGGCATGTTGGGCCTTGGTGAACCAGGAAAATAAGTGTTTGAAAAATGCTGCCTGGAAAACTACCAAGACACTCTTCACCCTAAAGAAAACTTAATTCCTCACCAGAACAAAAAAATCCCACTCTACAGCATTTCAGATGCTCATGTTCAAACCTCACACTGCCTAGAGATGTGCAGTTGTATTCTTTTGCATGAAAGGGAAACACAAGTTCACAAAAAACTCTCTGCCAAAGTTAAAGAACTTCATGAAGACAACATTTTGTGCTAGTATTCATGCAGCACTCACATTGAGACTCACATTTAAAACTCCAGAGTTTTAAACATCTCTGGAGTTCATCATGGTATTCAAATATCTCTACTTGTTTGAAACGAAGGACCAACTTTAAAAAAACAAAACCAAAAAACACCGACGGCATTTCATTTACAATTCTAAAAACCACTCTGCCCTGTGGTTTGACCACAGCCCTCAAGCCTCCGATGTGATGAAACACATTCCAACCACAGAGCAAAGCACTGCACTTCCATCAGAGGAGCTGCAAGGAAAGATAGATGGTCTTGAACAGCCAAATCGGTACGTTGCAAGGCAAGGTTCCCATTACCTACTACTCTCCAAAGGAGATACTAACTAACTCTGAATTTGCTTCACCACCTGGTCTCAGCTGGAAACTTATCTGAACTGCAGTTTTGCCTTATTTATCCTGAGCAATGAGCATTGTATTATTCTGACAGATACGTTGAGCTTGCATAAACTATACAAAACTCATTCATCTTCACACTATCTCATGATGTCTTATGACTTCCGTCTCTGCTCATGATTCTCTGTATTCAGCCAGCTGAGCTGGAAATGTGAGGTTTCCAGGGTACAATGATGCTGCAGCCAGAGATGTGCCTCAAAATGCTCTGCTGAGCCTTGTTGGAAAATACATTGTCAGACCACAAAGTCCTCCCCCTCCTTGTGTGATTATATCCAAACCATCTCACATGCTGGGCTTCAAGCTGAAAAGCCATTCTTTATTAAGAATGAGGTTTTCTTTGGGTTTGCTTTTGCTAAGCATTCATTTCATTTCCACCACCTCCAACCCTCTGAAAACTCTAAGCAGAATCATTTTGCAGGATTTGAATCCACCAGGATTTATCAATTTCAGTCACTTTCTTTAAATCCCATCTCTGTTTCACCTAAGTATGGACCAGGAAAAGTGGATTTTTAAGGCAGACTGCACTTTCACTACCATGCATAATGACACCTCTGCTTTCACAATCCTCCAATTGTTACCTTTACCGTGTCCCCCAGAAATGCCAGGGGGCTTCAAGAGCTGCTACTCTGTGCCAGTTTGCTGGCCTGCTCTGCTGTACTAGGGAAAAAACATGCACTGCTCTTTACACAAACTGTGTATTTTATACGGTTGGAAAGATAAGCAGAAATTAAAAATTTCATTTTCCAGAAACTGTTTCAGTGCAGAGGTTTTAAACAAATGTTTGGGGTTTTTTTTAAATAGCCAAAATTAAACAAGCCAACAGCCACACTCCAGTTAACTCCCCTTCGGGAAACCTCTGGGAACATCACTGTCTCCAAAATCTGCCACTTGCTGTTAAAAATCAACCTGCAGCAAGAGGCATCTTTCTACAGCTACCACTGGAGTTGGTCCTCCGCATCCTGCAGGCGGCACACCTCATTGCTCAGGAAGCCACCTCAGGAGCCGCATAAACACTTCTTCAGTCATCTGTCTTTGGCCACTGCTCTCTCTGCAGCTTCTCTGGTACTTGCCTTACCCCCAGTGAAGCAGTTTAGTTTTCCAAGCTGGAATATAAAGGAATAAATAAAGATGGCTAAGACCACAGCTAGGTCTCCCCCAAATCATGAGAGGCTCATGCCTCTGAAGAGAAAAAGAGCAGTGGGGGTGCAGCAGTAAGCTGCTACATGCAGATCAAGTTATGGCTGGGTCAAATTCTTCATGCCAAGGAGTTTTAATAAACCCTTCCATGCAAGCTGCAGCCCATCCTTCCTGTGCCATGCCAAACTGGGGATAAGTTTAATAATTTTTTTTTTCAAGTCTGCCTGGTACCAATTCAGCACTTTTGGTTAAGTGAATGCCAAGTTTCATTTCAGTATTTAATCATCAAAACACATGTATTTATTTATTCATTCCATCATGATTATACCTGAACCACTGCAATCCACACCCAAAATTGCTAGACAGCAGTATAATCAAACTAAAGGTGAAAACTAAGGGTTATTTTCAATTGTTTAAAATGTGCTTGGAATTTAGAGGATCCTGCTAATATAAAGTCCCCATTAAATTTTATTATAATTAAAGGTATCATAAAAGTGATACATGACATAACAAGTTAATTATGCATTTACTTCATTAAAAAAAGCACTTTGTCCTAAATCAATGTAAAGAAGTCTAGCACATAATATTCCATATGAAATACAGTGTTTCATTATGCATATAGACTTTCACTTCCTATGTTACTCAAGCAATTTGTTTTCAAAATAACCATGAAGTCAAAGAAACAATATAATGAAACCCTTCTGGAGATTCAGCTGAAGACATCTACTGCCGGAATAAACTCTGCCAAGTATCTAAAGTGAAGAGAAAGCTTAAAAACCACACTTACATGGAAGTCAAACATATTAACTCCCCACAGAACAAAACTAAACCTGAAGAAATTCCTGGATGGAAAAATAAGAAATAAAAGAAAAAGAGAAACAAGATGTCTTTTAAAGCTTTTGTTTTCTTCTGGTAATCAGACTGCCACAAAACTGTGAAGAATATGGGGGGTTTGTTTCCTTTTAATCAGAAAAGCCAGGAGAGAAGTGGGTGCTACTTGCCCAATGGTGAATGCACACATTTTGGAAATGGACCTCAGGACACGAGTCTAGAGAACCATGAAAAGGAGCTGTAGAAAGAACATGATCAAAAGATCTTCAGATTACAGCATTTGCAAGGCTGGAATTCAAGCTGTGGCATCTGTTTATCCTTTAAAATAAAATATGCCATCTCTTGAAGTTAAGTTGTCCATCTGGTTAAAAAACAAAAACAAAAAACCCACAAACAAGAAAGAGTCCAACTGTCATTCCTAAATCTCAAAGGCACAGAGGGGAGCAATTAAGGCATGACTGGAAGACACTGAAAACAACAGAAGTATACATACAGTAGTATATATACCATCTAGAAGCAAATCTGTGGGAGAAGCAACTTCCAAACAATGAAAATATTTCCAAAACACGGCAAGCAACTCTACCAGCTAATCCTTTAGCAAGCTCTTTCCATCTCTAAATCCTACGGTTCATCAGCTACAGTATCCCAAGCCTGTCAGGTACCAGTGATTGCTTTTCTCTAAACACACCAACCCATTGTTTTAGTTTGAGTTTTACATGTTGGGATGAAAGCTGGGCTGTTCAAATCTGGTATAACTGATCACTTTCAAGTCTAGGAAAATACATCTCTTCTCTCACTATTGCCATTGTAAGCACCATCTTCTCAAATACTCCCATTATGGCCATCATAATCACAATCTTCTGCACAAACTGCAGTATTTATGTAAGAGCTTTTCCACGGGTTAAGACAAAACATCAGCTATGTGACTATCTTCAAGTGGTATTTTAACAACAATACCACTGGATGATCTTGGTTTACGAGACTCATTCACCTTTCATTCCCTTTATTTTTGAATACATGTAAGAACGAGAAAGAACTTGAAGAAACAATAATACACTGCAAGTAAGACAAACTACACACCTAATGAATACTTCACATTTTTGCATCTGGAAACAAGTTTAAAAATGCATGTAAAAACGAGACTTCTTACAGTTATGATTCAAGACAACACTTAAGTCACCAAAAAAATGAGATCTAGCCCATGGTTTCCTGGTTTGGATCAAACGGCTCCTTCAGAGGCCATTTAGGCAATCAAACTGCTGATGGAATAACTGTGCTGCCCTCCCCAGAATGATTTTGGTTTCATTTTAATTCTTTTTTGGATACCTCATGGGAAAAGAATGTGCAGCACTTGTTATTTGCAAGCCTAATACCCTGAGCTTTTCTGGGACAAAGACAACTAATTCTACATTCATTTGATGTGGAAATGCACGTTCCCAGCTTGTGCAATAATGTATGGCAAGTTAATCCACTCTTACAACCTCTGGCCAAGTTTACACATCTTCTCTAACAATATACACAACTGACCAGCAAAAGCAGATGCTTTGTTGGCTCACCCCATCAAAACATATAAAAATACAAGTATCTAGAGCTGTTTTGCATTCTACTCCTATTAAGAAATCCGGTGACTTTCCCTAATGTAGAGATTGCACGTTTACCATAATGTGAGATCTTCCACTCATTACAGGAATCATGAATATGCCTCTGTTCACCTTGGGTCTTTTAAGATGAGATCAATAGTTCCCAGTGCCAGGACTAAGTGGCCTAGATACCCTAGTGACACAAATAGCCAACAAGGCTTTCATAGAAAAGAATTTTGAAGAAAAGAATTATTTGAATTTGTTTACCCACAAAAGGGTTTCTCATGCTAAATGGCTAAAAGTTTATCCAACGGTCTCTGACCAGTAAATTTGCCAGACAGCATACAGGAAATGTTTTAAATTTCCTGTGAAAATGATGACATGTACATCCCCTCCTTTCCCCTCTGACAATGTGACTTAGAACCAAAACACTGGCCAATCCCTCAAGTGAGGCCTAAAGAGAAATCTTTGTATCAGAGTTATTTTAATGCAACCTAGGCTTTGCTGTGCGTGGGGAGAAGCAGATTCCAAAAATATTCCCATTATGCAGAACATTTCCTAGTCTGCTCATTCCCAAATAAATGGACATCCAAAGTGGCTTGTGATTATAAAATAGGATGGTGGCCTTAAAATAAAGACAAGTAATACTATATACGTTTCTGCATAGGAGCCATCTGTGTTTGATACGTCTGGGGATGATGAAGCTTCGTGCAGTGACAAGCTGATTAAAGTTACAAATCCAAATCACAGAACAGGGAATCTTTCTAGTCCAAGACAAGATATAAATGGTAAAATGTTAAACGAAAGAGGAAATAGAGATAAAATTTTGAAAGCTTAGTAGATTTTTGCAGCAAGACCATGTAAGAACAACAGGCAAAAGAGTGCTCATTAAAAACAGAACTTGGTGTCATGCCCCAGATATTAGAATTGATGTCGTTACTTACCAAGCCAGCTATTGGAGTTGACAGACGATTGATTTTCTTAACAATGCCAGGTTTGATCTTGTTAATCAAACTAAAAAGAAGTCATATGAATTTCTGTTATTTAAGCGTGAGCACCCGTGCTTATTAAGAAACACTTTGTATGTAGTCCTAGCTTACATGAATGAATTTGAAGCTATCAACGCCTCCCAATTTTTTTTTTTAATCAGTCTTCCTAGAAATGACAAGCAACAACAGACTGTAGAATCAAAAATTGGACAAGTCACACACCCACACATAAAAAAAAAAATAAAAATTCAATATTTCTGAGAATAGCAAAGTGAGAAAGAAGAAAAGAAAAGGTCTAGGCAGGCATAAGCAGAAATGGATCTGTACTTCTACTATATACGTGGTGATGTTAATGAGAATTAATATCCCATTTAAAGATTTTCTTCACATAAAAATTCTGATGCAGAAGATGTCAAAAATATAACAGAATATTAATTTTCAGAATTCTGTGTGAAAGCATTGATATTGCTGTAAGTGTAAGAAATTAACTCAGTTTTCATAATATTAGCAAGCTCAGTATGATGTGTGCAACAATCATTTCTGGTACATACCATTTAAATGCAGAAGTGTTTTTCAGTCTCAGCCAGAAGAGATTGCACCTCATCTCACTCTTTATATAAAATCCATAATTAAGATGAGCAGATAGGGCAGATTAATGGATCACTGTTGAATACACAAGCTCAAACACACACCTTCTCCTGCAGTGAGGATGAGGCACAGAATTTCCTGCATCTTTAAATCCAGGTTTTCAGTCATGGAGGTAGGGAAATACTGTGGTTCACCAAATTATATGCTAGACCACAAGATCAACAGAGAACAGGGACCTCAGGACACGCTGTAGACTTCATCTGCCTATATACCTTTAAACATTTTGGACTACCCACACCAATGCAGAGTCAGGATCTAGAGTTTAAAACTCCATGGGAAAAAGTATTTTTTGCTCAAGCAGCAAGTGTATTTGGAAAATAAACACAAAGTAAAGACTTTACTTATACACACAGGAATGGAGGATAGATTTCTAAGTGGCTGCAGAAGAAGAAGAAATAAAGGTTCTGAGATTTTTCAACTGCATTAAATTATTTAGCAAACAAAACACATTTTATTACTTTTCCACACACACACACATACAAAAAATAGAAAGAAAAGAAAAAGAAGTTAAATTAAAAAAAGAATATTTGGGTTCTCCACCTCCCCCCACTTTTTTTTTTTTAATCTTCTAAATGCATAATTTTTATTCGCTTTATTATATTTAAGGACATGAAGTAGCACATGATCAGGAAAACTTCAGTGGCTTTAGTCTTCTAATACATGCATAGGAGATGTGGTAAAATGTACAAGGCTTTATTATGTCAACTACTGATCAGCCAGTCAACAAGTGCAACACATACGCCAAAAAAAACCAACCAGCCTGCTGTTGGAATACGTTGTACCAGTATAGGTCTTACCTGCTATAAGTCAGATATGCCCTCTCCATCTATCTGTGGACACTAAATTAGCCATGTCACAGATGAACCACAAAAATGGACAATGTCATGTCTAGTTTGTCTAGATCTTGCACTCCATTGACTCTGGTGAAAACTGGACATCTGAAAACCTTTCCCACCTTGCCTCTTCTGTTTCCACAGGACTTGCATAAAAATGATTTTTCCTTGTACTTTAAGTGTGTCATGATTTTAAATTTGACACAAGAGGACAGCTATATGATTTAGTGCAACATAATGAGGCATCGCTTTAAAGAAAGTTGCCTGCCTCCTAAGGCAAGCTGCTCAGCTGCAGAAATTACAGGATGTTTTTCTTGCATATGGCTATTAATTACAGATAAATTGAACTGATTTGCATTTGGCAGATGGAGGTTCATATTCTTTTGCCAAATAAGCATCAACAATGAAGACAACAGAGGATTAGAATATATCAGTTCACTACCAATTCTTAAAAGGCACTATTTAAAAGTTACAG
>JAVSBS010012558.1:0-27799 GCA_033124195.1 Coracias cyanogaster | reverse complement strand
TAGAGAGATGCTAGGAGAAAGGTTGGACTTGATGACGCTGGAGGTCCTTTCCAACCATAACGATTCTGTGATTCTCTGATTCTCTGAATTTTTGTAGATGTAATAAATGAGACAGTAATGACAAGTGCTAGAATGAACCAGGCAATGCTTGTGCATTTTATCAGGTGCAAACAGTCTCTGCAGATGAGGTGACTTTGTAGCCATTTTACATCTTTGATTTCTTTGGTAGCTCACCTCTGTTAATGAAGCAGATATAGGAAAAGAAATGGACAGTGAGAAAGTGGGGAAGGAGAAAAGCAGTGGACTGTATACCTCTCACATTTACCATTTTATATACTGTTGGGTCTCGTCATTATCTCCCTTTAGATATCACTTATTCTAGCAATGGCCTTTTTTGCAATAATTTTGATGTTCTTGTTTCACTCTCTTTCCAGTCTCCTATAAATTTTTGGTTCATTGTGGTAGATATAGGTGGGTGTTTAAAGGCTAGCAGCCATTGTATCATCCTTTTTAATTTGTAATGAAGTGAGTTCACACGTGGAAAAGAATGTATGACTCATAAATAGAAGAAAAAAAAAGAATAAAAGAGTATTGGCTTTAGAGTAAGGAAGCTTGTATGAGAAATGGAACTCTTATTGCTCATTTGCCTAGTTTGTTTATGCATAGTGTAAACTAAAACCACTGGCCAGAAAGCAGAATTTATCCAAAGTGCTGCAGTTGATGGAAGATCACACATCTGTTTTGGATACTAGCAATAATTCTATACCATCAGCCTGAAGAAAGCAAAAAAAAAACAAACAACAAGTATTTCACTTCCTGAATGAGCATGTCAACTTCTAGAAAAAATCTGTGTCTACATTATCTGTATCTACTCATCTATATGTGAATAATGACATTTACAATTAGCTAATTGTAGGTAGTGCTTTGTCTAATAAAGGGAATTTTATGTTTCATTTTTTGAGGCAGCTAAGCCCTGCATAAGTCTGAACTTTGGACTTCATGCTATGGAAGAGTTATATCTGGTTAATTTGGAAGTACTAAGTATTTGGTATTAGGAGGTTAGGGAGGATGGACTGCTGAATCAGATCTTCTCAATGTAATTCAGTTTCCTAGCGTGTGCTGGTTTTGGCTGGTGTAGAGCTAATTTTCTTTATAGTAGCTAGAATGAGACTATGTATTGGGTCTGTGCTGGAAACAGTGTTGATAATTCAGGGATGTTTTACTTCTGAGCAGTGCTTGCACAGCCAAGGCCTTTTCTGCTTCTTACACCACTCCACCAGCAAGTAGACTGAATGTGCACAAGAAGCTGGGAAGGTTTATTAAAGAACATAATAGATTTACATTATTTATTGACAGATTCAATTTTTCTGGCAGTGTTCCTTTCTGTTTGCTTTTCAAGGTTTTTAACAGTGGTACACTATTCTTCAGATATTTGTCTCTTTTCTAAGATTTCCTGATAACAAAAGTAACACTTGAACCACCTAAACAGATTTTGTTTTGCTTACCCTTCAAAAAGCAATGCTCCATATTTAATCTGTGATGAATAAGATGACAGTAACACCTAACTGAGGCAATTTGATTCTAGGTCTTAATTGCTTTAATACTAGTACTACATACCAAACATAGAAATGAATGTTGCTAACTGCTTTCAGCATTCACTCAACATCATCCCTGTTCCATGGCATATCTTAAACTCATTACCCATGTAACTATTTTTTCATAACCTATATAATTTAAAACCATTCAGGCTGTCTGCATAAGCAAAAATTTGCAGAATCAAGCCCTGCATTTTTCAGCCAGCTGTAGTGGTATTTCAGCATGTCTTGAAAAAAAGCCCTGAACAGAATTATAAATAGAGTTCAAGGTGACCCAGATAAGAAAGTTATTTGTGATTAAAAAACATATAATGGTTAACACTGGTAGGTGAATTTAGATTTCTAACTCTGGTAAGAAATACAAATTTTATTTAAATTATATTTGTTGTGAATTCTCTTTATGTGATTATGCAGCTTCACTAGTGTGGAATCAGAATCCTATATTAGCACAATTAAAAATTGAGTACAATATATGAATTTATAGTTGGTTTGTAAACTTTGTTCCAAACTGTTATTTTGATATATGATCCTAAGTTTTTGAAATTCTAACCCTCAATAACTAACTGTTTGGATTCATTTACTTTAAAGTGAACCTATGGAAACAAGCACAAACTTTGATTATCTAACTTTAATAATTCTGTGCTTAAGTAAAGAAGAATCGTTTCCGTGATGTGTGCATGACCAAGCAGGAAGTTCTTAAGGCACCAGGCATTACATCATATGTGGTCAGAAAAAATAATTTAGAAGTAGGGATCACTCTAGCACTTCAAAAGGGGCATTCACCACCTGTGTTTTTGAAGCTGAGTCTCTTCTCAGTTGCAAATGCAAGACTCCAAGGGGATGAGGCCTGCATACGTACAGTGACCCAGTAACTCCAGTTCATTTTTTATTGGAGTCTCACCGATAAGTGTGAACTCATTAGATGTGGCACACATCAGTTTTAGCAAGTGTGTCTGCTAGTTTATGACACTTTCTAGAGAGAGGGGAAAGAGCATCAATAAATATACTGGGTGGAGAGGAAGGCTGAAATGCTGAATCACTGAATCACAGCATGATTGAAGTCAGAAAACACCTGTGGAGATTGTTTCAACCACCTCCTGCCCAAATCAGGGTATGGTCACCTACAATAGGTTGACCAGGACTGTGTTCAATCAGGTTTTGGGTATCTGCACAAATGGAGACACCACAAGTTCCCTGGGAAATCTGTTCCAGTGTTCCCTCACAATAAACAACTGCTTTCTTATGTCTGAACAGAATAGCATGTGTTTCAATTTATGCGGGTTACCTTTGGGCACCACTGAGAAGTTTGTCTCTCTCTCCTTCATTTCCCTAAGCCTTTTTTCTCCAGGCTGAACAGTCCCAGCGCTCTCCACCTCTACTCATATGAAGGGTACTCCAGTTCCTTAATCTTCTTTGTAGCTTTTCACTGGACTCCCTCCAGTAATTCTGTATCTTTTTCTAGGTTTTCATAATTTGTAATTTCTCATGCAAATCTTACATACTGAGTTTTGACCTAGATTAGTCTTAACTTTGCTATTGGAATGGGATAAGGTCGCTGAGATCACTGCTCAGATAAATGAGACCCAGAGTATGCTAACCTAGGTGTGCCTGTTTAAGTTACTCTGGTACATATGGGAAAGAAAGAAGCACAGATAATCCAAGTTGGCATGTAACAGTTAACAGCTTTATATTAGTGTAACTCATTTAGGGGCTGTGCTTATGACCTACGTAACAAATGCTAATTATGTCTTCATATGGGGATACCCTGGGCCTATGGCAGAATTCTGAAATGGAGCAGAGAGGCTGGAGCATTATTTCACAAGTATGAAATTTGTGCTCATTGTAGCATAGAAATCACTAACCAGATGCTATCTTTATACTTCTCTAGTTTGAGAGTATGTGACACTGAGTGCTCAGGTTCTGTTCTTACAGCTGCAGCACCCAAATTTTCCCATGGCATATTGATTTTACATTTTACATAGGTCCATCCCTGAAAAAACAATAGGAATTATATTACTGTATGTATATGTCCAGAAACTTAGTAATATTCACTAATCATAAATAATAATATTCATTAATTACAATTACCTAAATTAAAATAGAACCAAATACATTATAACAAAGAAATAAGTGTTTAAAATTACATGCAGATGGTAATTTTTGCTTTTCTACAGGTGATGATTTTGAATATTTTTGAACACTTGCGACATTCAAATATTTAATATTCCTCTTTTGTTTAAGACAAAAAAAAAAAGGAAATAAAAATTCCTTTCAGCTGTTCAAATACTGAAATCCAGGTGGTTTTGAGTGTAATGTGCTACTGTTACAAAGTCTCTGGAGGAGTTAAGGGAATAGTTCTTTGCAATAAGTAGAAGAGAAAGTGTATCGTTATGAGGGAAGTGTGGAGGAGCAAAGAAGTGTAAGGATGCATACTAATAGGGTTTTGTTTTTACCTTCAGTTTATTCTGCATAATTGAGGACATTTACTTTTCAAAAATCAGCATTAGTATTACTGTCACATAGGGACTGATCCACTTTCCAAAAGGAAGAATGAGTGAAAAGTTAAAGATCTTTACATTATTTTTTTTTACTTCTTCTCTGCTGTGGGATTTCTTGGTTTTTTTCATACTAATTGAAGACTTTTGACCTTCATGAATTAATGAATTATAGATAAAATGAAAGAAAAGTAGTAAAGACAGTATTGGCTGGAGACACCATGAAAATTTTACTTTCAGAGGCATTCCCAGTTAAAGATATAATATTTGGAAGTCCACTTGCAATAAGAAACTATTACAATTGGCAAAAATTGATGTTCAGGTGGTATTAATGCATCGAATCATAAATCATGACAGAAAAATATATGAACAATTGTCTGTGAATTTATTATTTTAATATATGAACAGTATACTATCTGTATAAGATTGTGATAACTACATACCCCAGGTTTTCTGTTCTACTTCACTTCGAGCTTGTAAAAAATAGAATAGTTCTTTTCAGATAAAAAATCTGCTGTACCTGTAAACTTCTCATGATTTACCCTACAGATCTTGTGACTTGTACCTTAAGCAGTACAGAAAGTAGAAAATGAAAGACTGAATAAAAAGAATAACCTAGTTTATTGCTCAGTTCTTATTAAAGGTTAATGTCACCAAGAGATTATCTTAATTTTCTTTTTTTTTTTTTACCATCACTGATGTTTTGGCATATTTTCCTCTAATATTCATGCAGCATCTTAATTCCAGACTAATTCAATCTCTTGCCAAGGATTTTCCTTCAGCTTTCAATAAATTTGTCAAAGAAAAATACTGGTAGTTTGTTATATGGAATTATTTATTCTCCAAAAATTAGCTAACCTTGTAGATTACAGTTGTGATGTTTAGATTGCGCAGGTTACTCAATAAAATAGCACATTTCCCTGCATTTAATTGCAAGTTTCTTAAAATCATTTAGCCTGAATTATTTTGCAGCAACTTGGCAGAATGTACTTATAGAACATTGAGCTCAAACAATATAAGTAGATGATTTAATTTTAAGATAAGGGTTTTGCAGGAAGCTCTAGGTCTCAGTGGAGACACAGATGCAGTTTCAAGAGGTTTCACTTAAAGCACTTACTTATAAATGACAAATAACCTTAGCCTAGCTGCCTATAGTGAGTGCAGTGAGCGCAGCATTTTGAATGGTAACAGATACAAAGGAGATGGAAAAAAACTGGTAGCTTCCCTTTCTAGCTGACTCGAGTGGGAGGTTAATAAGATTACCTTCCAAACTCTGATGTCAAAAGCTGTGTCTACATTAACAAGTAGTGCAGCACAAAATAAGTGGACCTGTAGATTGAAATAGCTGGTGTGAAGACTAAGATGTCATGCTGTATTAATTTGAGCCATTGTAATGTATGTCAATTCTAGACTGCTCTCACAGGTTAAGTTCTGCATAGGAGTTGTAATACAGTAGGTGTAATACACTAGATATAAAGGCTAGATTTCTCATGGTTTTAAAATATTTGTATCTCTTTGTTGACAACAAAGATGTAGCATAAAATAGAGGTTTACACTGAAAATATTCCAATGGAGATGAATATCCAGTATAAATTTAGAAAATTATTTGGTGTTCAGATTCTCATTCTATCCCAGAATCTGAAAGAAGCCTGTCTATATCAGCCATTTTAAAGATTTTCTTCAAAGGAATTTTATTATATGTGTAGTTATATTCATTAAGTATAAATGAACATGCACACAGGTACATACACATCTATATATGCGTGTGTGTTCTGTGTGTGTTTGATAACTTGAGATAAAGAATGAGTAACAGAGAGGACCTTCCAGAAAATGCACAACATACTTGACAAAAAATTTTATAATACTTGTTATGCATCCACCTATACCTTGGGAAGAAAAGCAGATTTTAGAAGAAGAGCCAGGAAGTAACTTGATCACTGCTTCTGAGAAAAACTGAGTAATTGGATTTCTCCAGCTTTCAACAATTAGATCCTTTGTGAGTAATGGCAGTTTGGTGCCAAAAAGTTTCTACTGTCATTTTTTTAAAATTAACAAAGTGGATAAGAAAATATCTTCTCCAAAAAGAGAGTGATCTGATACATGACATGATCCTGGGGAAAGAAACTCTGTAAACCAGCATGTGTAATGATCTAAAAGATTTGTGGCTCCTTTATTAAATCCATTTAAAGAACATACCTTAAAGTATTCTAATTGTTTTGTGTGTTTATGAAAACTTCAGTATAATACAGAAATCATACTTCTACATTCTACTTCTAAAATTAAAGAAGTTTCTAAGAAGACCCACATAGCTTCTCTTCATTTTCTATGTTTTTTGAGTTATGAACAGTAATTAATTCACCTAGCTCCTGTTACCACTGAAACACTCCAGAAGGAGTAGGAGACAGTTTTACTTTTTAAGACCCATATTGCTTGTGCCTGTAGCCTAAATGGGTTAAATTTTGTAACTATTTAAATGATGTTTTCTTAAAAAGTCCTCTTACATATGTGTGTATTTGTATACCCACACACATATAAACATATACAGAGATGTATATGTATTGTATATCTATATATATGTGTGTATATATATATATTTTTAGCCAGGAATTTGGTGCCTAATTTGAGGTTTTTTTCTGTTAAAAAGCATAGTGGAATATATGGTACAGCATATGCAGATGGTTGGCATAAAGGTGAAAATTCTCACACTGTTACTGCAATCACTATTCTTTTCTTCAAAATGTAACATAGGGCACTCTCTTCTGATTTGTAATTTAGCAAACTAAGCAAATAAGTGGGCAATGAAGACATCAGAGTAAGTTCGAACCATCTGTGCTTTATGCAAGTATATTCACTGTCATCTTGCTGTTAAAACTTCCTCAGATATTTTCCCACAGTTTGTTTCTCTAAAATTTGTTTCAACATGTCACATTTCCCAATTTTTCCCCCTAAGAAAGCATTCTGATGAAGGAATAGTGCAGATAAGTAGACATTTTGGGTTAGAACTAGAGGTGATGCAAAATGAGAGTTCAATACAACAAAGATACCAGCTTCTAACCAATCTACTTTACCCAACATTTCCTTCTTCAGCTTCCTAAAAACAGAATAGTTATTTACCCCCAAAATAAGAAATATTAAAGAAAAAAATAATAAAAATTGATAAAGATATGGATTAAAAGATATTGGAAGAAAATTAAAACAAAGAAAAATCCCTGGAAAAGCTGATGTCTTTTTAAAACTTTTTTTTTACCATTCCTTATATTCTATGAGAGGATGAAAAAAAGTAGAGAGAGATTATGAGATGGGATGAAGATAATCAAACAGTTACAGTGAAAATAAGTGTATGTTTAATTTTCCCTTTTTAATAACTATGGATTGTTGGCAATACTATGAGACTGAGATGCAGTACATAATAGTTCCTCTATACAAACAAAAGAACCCTGAAACAAATCTTGAATTTCATTAGCAGCTTTTTCAGGATATGCAAGTCAAGAACAATGTGTATGTTTGGTCCAGCTGTACTCCGCAACTGATCACTCTTAACCTTTCCTCCATTAAACTAATATTCAAACTCCATGACTTACTGTCTTATACAACATCTATCGTTTCTGCTTCTTCTGGCTAGCCAGAGCATTGTGGAAGAATGTAATGTCCAGTCACGTTGATGAATGCTAGATTTTAAAATATCTGAGTTCTCTTTTTGCTTTAAAAGAAAGATGATAGCAACTGGAAAGTAAATAGATCAACTTTTAAATCAAAGTTTGCATTTGCTTCTCATCATGTTCCTAAAAGTAATTACACAAATGATTAGTTTTTGTGTCTATGTATCTGATTTTTTCTGTTTTCTTTTTTAAAAAATAATTTATTATTTTTAAAAATCCACTTCAACACCAGGATATCAGTGAAAAGATTCAGAACTGCTTTATTAAATATCACATACACACTTGAATACACCACAATTGTATGTCTGTCAAGGGCATTGATCATCTTCATTAGTTTGCAATATTCATGACAATCAAAATTTAATATAAGATGATTTAGTAATTCTATGTGTATTTGGATTTCTTTTTCAAAATAGAAGAATAAGGTAAAGTGCAAAGTGAGTAAATTAAGTGTTAATAACCCATAATCATTAAATAAATAAATAAATGGCTCGGTTTCAGAGCACAATAGTAGCTTAATTGGATATACTTCCATGACAAGTCTCAAAAACCAGACTTTTCACATTGATACTCTCTAGCTACCAAATTCGGCAAAAGATGAACATTTATTTTCTATTAAGAATAATCTTAGTGACTGTTTCTGAAAAGTAATGGCTGTATTGATAAAAATAATTCCAAAATTCTGAATGATGATTAAATTAGACAACCCCTATAAGACTGCATGACAAACTAGTGAAAGTTTATTTAAAGCTGATAAGAATTATAATATTGAGGAATAATTTAATGAGGAATTTTAATTTCACATGGAGAGGTTAGTAAATAGAGTAGCATTTTAAATAATTGAAATGAGTAGTACGGGATAGAAAAATTTAGAAGTTAGTACTGTGAAGGAGATTTATTTTATCTGGACTGGAATCCTAGAATCATAGACTCATGGAATCATAAAATCATAGAACGGTTTGGGTTAGAAGGAACCTCAAAGATCATCTAGTTCCAACCCCCATACCATGGCAGGGACACCTCCCACTAGTCCAGGTTGCTCAAGGCCCCATCCAACCTGGCTTTGAACACCTCCAGGGATGAAGCATCCACAGTCACTCCCTGGCCAACCTGTTCCAGTGTCTAACCACCCTCAGAGTGAAGAATTTTCACCTAATTTCCAATCTAAATCTACCCTCTTCCAGTCTGAGCCCATTACTCCTTGTCCTATCACTACAGGCTTTTGTAAACAGTCCCTCCCCAGCTTTCTTGTAGGACCCCTTCAGATACTAGAAGGTGGCAATAAGGTCTGCCCAGAGCCTTCTCTTCTCCAGGCTCAACCCCAGCTCTCTCAGTCTGTCTTTGTAGGAGAGGTATTCCAGCCCCAAGTCCATCATGATGCTCTACTTCTCATCTTCTCTTTCTCTCCTGGATAACGAGTCTCCTCTCTCCTCTCGGACCTTGATCTTGAAGATGAAGGCATGGACTTTTACTGTACTTATCACAAATGCTCAAAGAACATTTGGTCTTCCTTTCCCATCGTAATGCCTGACAAACTTCAAAAATAAAGCTGCACCTTACAGCTTACATTATTTCTGCCAGACTTGCTGATTTCCCATGGCTTGAGAGACCATAAAGTATTTGATCAAATATTTATAAACAGTATGAATTTAAGACGGTATCTCCCAGTCAGATAACACTTTTGACTAAAGAACAGAAGACAGCGGCACAGTGCCCAATGAATGTTTTAGGGCCAAACGCTCTTTTTATCCTCATGTTTAACTAGGAAAGAGATCCTAATCTCAAATCACCAGGTCCATCCTTATGCCAAGAGCCTACCTCTTCTAAAGCTACAAGTAGGAAATAGTTTTGTTCGGTACTTTAGCAACATTTTCTTCTAAAAAAAGTCTGGTTTTACCAACAATAGTGCGCTTTACCAGTAATACTAAAGATGTGGGGGTTTGTCTTTTGTTTTTTATTGTTCTGTGTATAACTATTTTCACCTTCATGCCTATAGTTATGAGATTTATTTTTTTAATCATTGAAGATTTTGTTTCTGCTGGCACAAACCTATGGAAAATTGTCATAACAACTTCACTGGAGTAAAAGCAGGAAATGTAACAGCTTGATATGAATAAACCACTGAATCTTAAAGGATCCTCAACTATAACAACAAAACAGTCATTAAAACTCAACACAGAACCTTACTTCTAAGCACAGGTGTCCAGGGGGCAGCCTGTTAGCCCACAAACACACCCCCCGCTCCAACAACCATCCTCACGTTTTCTCTTGCCTTCAAATACAACCACCATCCGCTGGAAACTAAAACAGAAAGGGCCCTCCAAAATGTTAATGCAACTCCAGTAACAAATACTTAGACCACCAGCCAGGATGCCAAGCAATGGTTTTGATAAACTATCAAAAGTGTCCTTTAGTTTTTAACATTACAATTGATACTTTAAATTATGGAACTAATTTAAATAAGGCACATCAAGACAGCTCCATTTCCCACTCAAAAATTTCTTTAATAAATACAATAGTTTTGCATAATATAAGGAGGAAGCCCCTGTTCTGCTGTCTGTGTATAAACAACCCAGAAGCACATTGCAAGTGGTCTCAAAACTTTATTTTAAAGCCTACTACAGAATCTGGTAAGTGTTCAGTCAACTTAGTTTAATTTTGCATTCTATCAAAAATGTGATGAGAAACTAAATAGCCTAAACCAAACAGTAGTATGATTAAACAGAACTCTGAGAAACCAATTAGCAAAAATGGAAGTGAACAAAATTCACACAACTAGCATTTAAAAAAAGAGTCAGGCAAATTAAAGTGAAAAAGTAAAAGAAAGCATAGAAGAAATTCTACGGCCATGCTAGAAGAAAAATAAAGGACAGATCAGACATGATGAAGGTGAATAGTTAATAAGGTATCTTAGTTATCTTATAGTTAATAAGATAAAAAGATAGCTACAATATTCAGTTAAAGAGCTTTCAGATTCCTCAGAGAAGCATAAGACTGGGAAAATCGTCACAGAGTAAAAGAAAGAAGTGTTCAAGGCAGCAAAGCCTGGAAGAACTTGCTTAAAGTTCTTCTGTGTTCTAGAGCATGCTTTAAAGCAATTGGCAATTATATTCAAATTCAAAGGGCCGGAAAGGTCTCATTCACTGAAAAAGATCCCCTTCAGAGGTGTGACAACACAAGACAAAACCAGAGTAAGAGTTAGAAAAACATTTAGACTATTGTTCCCAACGTCAGTTTCTAGAAGAGTATTAAATATTTCTTATTCACCACCATCACCAAGCCATAGCTGTTTGGAAAGGACATAACACGTTGCTTTGAAAGTCACGTATAAATAATACTACTTTTTTTTCCTGCTTTTACAAATTAACTGGTCTGATACACAAGAAGAAAAGCAGTAAGTGGGCTATAGATGGACTTAAGTTATGCAACTGGCAAAAAGCCTTGCTATTTTATTTAAAGACAGACAGAGGAAATACAGCCTTGGTAAGAAGATTAAAACGCCATTATGTGATGGTAGGAAGATGCTCACACATGTAAAGAGCAGGTTTCTAAGGCGCAACACTTGACTGAGATCAGGTATTAAACTGCACCCAAGAGAAGTTATTTCAAATTCCAGGACTCTCTAGTGGGCTCTTTAGAGAACAAGGTGAGAGACTACTACCATATTATCTGTAAACCCAAACTGAGACATTGCACAAGCATTGTGAAGGCAGAGGAGAAATCACCATTCTAGTCCTAAACTGGAGCACTAGCCTAAAGTTCAGGAAGAGAAAATCTAGCA
The DNA here is from genome assembly GCA_033124195.1 of Coracias cyanogaster. Taxonomy (NCBI): domain Eukaryota; kingdom Metazoa; phylum Chordata; class Aves; order Coraciiformes; family Coraciidae; genus Coracias; species Coracias cyanogaster. Next base: position 16,269 of record JAVSBS010012558.1, on the reverse strand, counting down.
GAGCTTAGTTACAAAAATCTTATTCTTAAAACAAGACAACCAAACACAGAAACAGGACATTCCCATACATCTCAAAACAATGTTAACTTTTCTTTGTAGTGACAGACTTGACCTCAGTTTGTAGTCAATCATCCCCACACCCTTTCATGCAGTGGCACTGCCTTGAGTGGTTATTTACCAGTTTGTATTGGTGCAGGAGTTGTCCTACTCTTAGTTTGGTACGTGCTATTGCACGTATCACACTCCAAGACAAGACAGAAAAGAGGCTAAGGAGTATGAGAACTAGTTGTTATAAAGAAGGGATGAGACTGAGAGGGAACACTTCTTCTCCAAGTTTATCACAGCAAAAGTTGTACTATGTGGTTTAATTTGAGCAAAGAAGATTGTCACATATTAGGGAAAAAAAGTAATGATAAAAGTTACATACCATAGACCACTTTGCCAGTTTTTAAGAGGTTAAAAAACCCCCATGTATGCCAGGAATGGTCTGGGTATAAGAAAATCTGGTCTTACAAGAGAGTAGTCATGAACTATATGACCTCTGAGCTGCTTCCAGCCATATATGCAATTTCCACATGAAAGAGCTTATTACTCATTCAGTCTCATCATCTGAATACCAAACCAAGAGAAAATTCTTAGTTAAGCATGTATGCATCTGCAGGATTTAGGGCATAAGACAGAACAAAGGGAGTTTCGGTGTTGTTTTGGAAATTAGCTACTTCACAGCAACTGCTCAAAACACACGGTAACCTAGACAAAAAAAAAATCTAAACATAAAACAGTCTGGTTTAGGATGTATACTCCAAGTGTCAAGTCAAAAATTCAAACCTATAATGTTTACTATGACCTGACATTATTAAAAGAACAAAAAGAGAAAAACCTGTGGTTGGGGGACAGACACAAGTACTCCCCCCTCATGTAACTGTAATTACTCAGACCAGGATAACTACCAACTCCCAAGACACACAATTTAAGTGGCATTTACACTGTCATACATAACCCAAAGACCAGACTCCATAACTCTAATGTAAAAGTTTCATAGAGAACTATAACGTATCAGAATTTAAAGTCTAAGGTACTGGTTGCATCTGATGTATGCTCTCTAATCAACAGTGTTCCCAAAATACATTCCTCTGTATGGCCTGTTCATTCTCATCACTTACTGGGACTGGGAAGGAAGGAAATGACTGGTCTTTATGTGCAAGGCTGTTAGTGTTAGATTGCTTAGAGAAGCTCTTGGTGGTGCAGCTATGCTCCTCTACTGGCCTGCTGCCCTCGAACCACTGGAGATGCCTTCACAGAGATGGGAGAGTGCAAGGTGGTGGTGCTGAGCATGCCAATGCACGACTGGCACTTACTACATGTCCATAGAGATTACATAAAGGTGTCAGACAAAAAAATACTGGTTTCTCTTTCTTTGATGGAAGATTATCTGGAACTCATAAAAATGACTGACCTACAAGCTCTGAAGGACAAAGTGCTCCTCCAGGGCACCTCCAGTGACAGTTATGTGGGAATGGGGCAGGTACCAGCAGAGAGAATAGCTACAGCTACTGCAGTGTTTTCTTTGAACAACCTCCAGAAACCACATAAGAAAAATAACAGAAACCTATTTTTGGGGAGGGAACATTCAAAGTAAAACCAGGTCTAGACTTCATTACACAGCTTTTGGTCACAGGTGCTACACGAATCCCTCTGCTCAAGGCATTGTTTTAGACACATTTAAAAAAAAAATTAAAAATCAAGTTTTTTGTCACCTCAAGGAAGAAGATACAAAACCCCACATAGTCTGTCAGAGGAAAGAACGGAAGAAACAGGACAAAAATGAAGAACCCTGGAAGATATGCTGTTTGCGTCTGCATTTGAGAAACGGGGCTGGAAAGATGAGAATGGCTGCTTTTGTTGTTTGCTCCATCCCCTCCAGCGTGCACTGACAGTATCCAACACAACCCTCCCACAATCCTGCCTCAGGTCAGCAGGATTTTGCTACACCTTGGTCTCCTGCCTTTCCCTATGCCCAGCGCTGGAGCAGGTGTGAGTCTGGACAATCCCAATTCCACTGCTGCTTCCAGCAGCCCTGTGCAGCTTTACCACTGAACTCAGGGAGGTTTCACAGAAACCCAGCAAGTTGAGACAACCCCAAGGACTGATGACCAAACATTTCATGGTAATGGCAGCTGGCACAACCGCAAAAAATCCCAAATAAGGAAGCCAAAAGCTGGTAGATCACAGGTAGCCCTCCAAGGCTTTGTTTGGACAAAGCTTTGTAGTCGTCAAGGCTACATACACTTTTAACACGTGCCAAATTCATATCAATATGTGTCTCTGTCAAAAGATACATCTGTGAAAAGTGACTGTCAATAGAGTTCAAAGGACAGATTCAAGGTCAATAAAGTGAATGGCCCATTTTTCACTGAGTGGCTTTGAAGAAGCAAATTAAGTAATGTCCAACAAAACAAAAAAAACCCTTGATAATATTCTTGCCTGCATGCAGGAATAAGTCTACAATATAACTACTCAAAACACTTTTTATAAAAACAAAAAATGGGCAAAATAGAACATCTTTGAAAAATATATTCAACATGATTTGAAAACAGCTTGTTCTGGAAAGATTTCCCTTATAAACACTGTAATGGCAAGTTGTGAATCCCTGCAAAATATCTTCTGAATCCTTGGGAAGTCACAATACACTGCATTGGAAGACACTGTCACTTTAATCAAGTCTGAAAACTTTGCACAATGTGAAATGGATTAAGCGGTAAACATTTTGCTGGCTAATTAAGGTTTAGCCAACCACGATACTGACATTTCTGCCAAAAGATCCAAACAGCCCCCTATGTGAAAAAAAACTATGGCAGAAAATTCTTTGTAGCTCTTTATAGTAATTTTGCAATCATTGTGAAGACTTTTGTGCTACTCAAAACTGCGCATCAGTGTTCAGATGAACAGAAAATAACTGACACAAAACATCAGCTCAACTCCTTTCTGTGTCTTGATCCTATTTTTTTCCACACAAATGATGCATTTGTGAAATCCATAGCATTTGAATGCCGAATACACATTTTTTCAGTATGACACAGTGAGGGCTATTTTAAGACGCTGGAATGTCATTAATTTGTGCCCCTTAGCTCAGCAATTTGTAAATGATTAGCCTTAGAGCATCAAAACAAAGTAAAGTCTGTCTAAGCCCATTTCATCTGACTGCTAGTGTTTAATTTAAACATGATTTCAAGATCTAATGCCAAAACCCATCATACGCTATTTATCATAAAATTGAAAAGAAAGCCTTATGCATAATATATATCTACAGGAAGACAAGAAGAGTTTAGTGTTGGGGTTTTTTTGTTGTTGTTAGGGTATTTTTTTGTTTGTGGGTTTTGATGGCTTTTTGTTTTGTTTTTATTGTTGTTTGGTTTTTAGAGCCTAAAGCTTGGCCTTTCAATTTCCCAAGATTTCAGGGAAGTATCTACATTTCTGCTGGCAACAATGCCCCTGAGGAGCAAATTTAGCTTGAGATGCCACTGTCAAACCTTTTCCCTATAGTGTCAATAGGAGGGGAGGGAAAGAAGAACATGATTAAGCATAATGCTATATAAATATGTTTTTCTGGTTACAAGAGATTCCTGTATTTAACAGCAGCCTCACACCTTAAAAAAGGAAGAGACTCATACTATCAGATTCCTGCTCCTGTTAGGGAAATAAGTCCTTGGCTGTCATGCTTCATCACAGGGGGCTGCATGAAGGGTTCCTGTTCACATGACTACAGCAGCTCTGTATGGTCTCCGGAAAAGTTCTAAACTCTCCAGAGGTCATAAGACTCCCCAAGCAAAGCTGAAAATGAAATTATATGGAGAAAAGTGGGGAGCTCCAGAAAGTTTATGAAAGTTCGGCTCTAGGACAGAAGCTTTCCCAAGAGCAAACCACTCTGAATGGGGCAGCAGACACTACTTTGTGCTTGGTTGGTTTTTAAATCTGTGAAAGAGAACACATCTACCACCTCTCTTTTCATCCTGAGCAATTCATTCCAAGTCGAAGCTTTAGTCTGAAGCTTAAGGTCTTTTATTTTATTTAGTTCTGGGCTAGTCTTAAAGAAGCAGTGAGAGGTTTAAAACTGGAAAACATCATTCACCAGGAAAGACAAGCTATCTGCTCTTAGGCATCTATGGAATACACTTGTTTCAAGTTCTTCAAGTTTCAAGAAAAAAATCTGGACTTCAAAAATTCCTTACTTTAATTAATGACTTGCTCCAACTTGACTTTAAATGAGTTTAATTACTGTGAAGGAACAGAAAAAAAAAACCAACAAACCACTTTGACATCACCTGGTACTTTAACAACTTTGAAATGGTACTGTACTGTTTAAAGCAATCCTCACTTCGAGCCACAGGACCTTCATACTAAGCTTCAAGGAGAAGGGGAAAAATGAGCGGTGACTGGATTTGCACAACTCTGAGACCTGAGTAAAAAGAGAGGCTGAAAATTCATTCGCAAGTGTTGATGAATGGTCCTGCTGCATGGTCACACTCCTGGCCAGCTCCTCTGGTGGAGGTCTCTGTCCCCACAGCAGGAAAGGAGAGAGGGCTCCTGTTGCCCCCTCTGTCCCCAAGCCAAACATTTTGGCCAGATAATTTTAATTCACATGCATATGACACTTTGTTTTTTAGTAATTTTACAAGTCTTCCTTGTTCAAAAGGATGCAGAAGCCAAAGGAACATACTGGGGAAGATAAATTTTAAGCAAGGATGATCTAGAACCCTCCACACTTAAGGCAAAGAGCGTTCAATTCCTAACTTAAAAAGTAAATATCTAAGGAAGCTCATTTTCATTTTGAACAGTTATCTGAAAGCTTTATAAATCCTTATCCACCTAAAAGAAATGTTAATGAGGAACATAGCATGCTGAAGCACTGAAACTTAAGCTAAATCACTTCCATAACCTCAGAAAAGACATTCAAGTTTCTTTTCCCTGGCAACTGTTCTCATCTCCTGTTGGAAATATCTTTTCCCTATTTTGTGCTTAAACAAAAAAGTTTGAATACACAGGCAGGCTGCTGTAGCAGCTCCGAGCTGAGATGTTCCTGTTGGGAACATCTGGGCAATTTCTTAACTCTGATGGGTGCCACTAAAGCAATCAGACTGTTTAACATCCTATGCAAATTACTGCAGATGAAAGCTCAAACCCACCAGAACATAGACAAATGGAAATTAACAAAAAGCAGCAATATGGTAATTCAGCATGATGCTGAACTTAATACAAACATCACTAAAGGAAATCAACAGGAGATAGGAAGCAAGACAAATTTGGGGGCTGTAGCATTCATCAGCGACAGCAAAAGTTTTAAATGATTATATTAAAAACAGAAAATCCCACTCCATAGACTGCTTTTTGATCTGGAACAAGGAATCTTTACCTGCTCCTAAAAAAACCAAACCAAAACAAAGAAATCCACAGAAAACCTCCTCCAGCCATGAGTACATCTTAAAGTTGTTGTGGCAGACATTCAGTACTAACTACCTTGAACCTTCTCCCCCGCAAACTTAATCTCTGTGTAGCTAAACAAATATTAATAATTGAAAAGTACACACAGTTATTTTACTAAGGGGGTAATTAACAACTTCATTTCAGTTTAGCAGCTGATTTTTAGTTGGCATTAAACCAACAGGAGCTTAAAGGAACCCATTACACATGGATAAGATTCTGAATAACCTTGTGAGTTACCAGTTGGCAGTTTGATGTGGCCCTCAGACTTCAAAGGCCCCTTTCATAAGAAAACACGACAAAGCAGAGAAGTCTTTATCATCATTTATGGTAAATAAGATAGACAAATCCACTACATGCTAGAAAGCTGATGTAAGGGAAAGATAGAACTTTGCATGAACTTCATCAACATTTTAGAAGCCCTAAATTGCCCAGGAGTTTTTTTTATTAGAAGATGACAGTAATTTGGAAAGGCAACAGCAAATAGTCCAGTAGCATGGAAAGACCCAGATAAAAAGTTTCTGCTACCTTGCTGTCAGCAGATGCTTGGGAGGACACATCACCAGACTGCAGCGGAGTATGTGCCCAAGCGCTCCCCGACACCTTAAGTGAACAAGTCAGAGCCTCCCACCCTGGGCACACAGCTCAAACTCTACTCGACTGCTCAGCCTAAATGATTGCTATTACCCCAGTCATAAATATCCAGCCAGACAGGCAAACCTGACAATCCCTGGTGTCTGTGTTAGAGGAATTGCATTTTAAGGTCTAATCACTAAATACACGCACTGCTGATAATTAGGCCATGTAGAAACAGAAGGATCTCCCCCTTACGAGAATTCCCCGATGAAAAACCAGCAAGGACACAGGGCTTAAAATTAACGTAGTGTGAAATGAAAAGTACAAACCTTTAAGTGGAAAGCTGCCTAATGTAATTTTCACAATTACCATTTAATTTAAGAAGCAGATCAAAGTAGTGCATCATTTACATTTTCAAACATTAAGTTTTAAAGATCAAAGACCTCTAGTATTTCCAGACTGCATATATGTGAGTAACTTAGAGTAATGAATCTATGCAGGGAAGAATATGAGCTGCTTCTTTGCTCCACGCAGCAGTTTCTCCACTGTCTGAGACGGTAGCAAGTGGTATACTGCAATAAGCATCATCAACAAGCACCCATTGACATTATATATAAATAGAAGCAAGGTTTAAGACAGTATTATACCAATTTTTTGCCTGCTAGAGAACCCTCTCACCAAAAACTAGCCTGAGACTACTTCAAAGATTTTTTTCACAACTCAAGCCTGACAGCTATGATTTAACAGGGCTTAAACAATGTTCCAGAGGTCATTAAAGACTTCACTTCATTGTAGTGTTCAACCAAAACTGTGTTTTCGTGACAGTGCTGTAACCTAATTATGCCAAAAAGTTAAATAGAGAGAAGTGCACTGTGTAAATATTCCAAACCATGTCAGTTTAATTCTATGTAGAAATGAAATATTAGCAGCAAGGGTGATGTTTTAATGACCACTGGGAGTTGCTGCTACAGACCCCGATCAAACTCAGTGTGAACTAGAAAGTGTCCTGGCACTTATATCCAGGAAACAATCAAATTTTTAGTTAATACTGAAGACTCATGCCTACTTTTGAGTGCCTCCCAAAAAACACCACTTAGAGTTCAAGATTAAAATCAGATTTTTCTCAGCAGAACACCAGAGAGCATCATGGCCATAAAGCCTACACTAAAAATAAAAAAAAATAAAAAAGGGGCATGATCATTTAAACTGAACCAGTAAACAGGACCTGCTTATAAAAGTTAGTAAGAGAAGTTTTGTCCCTCTTCTCAAGTTGAGGAACATGACAACACCACGGGTAACGTGCAAGCATACTCTGTACCTGATTGCTGGTGCTACAATAACATTCAATCCCCAGAGTCTTCCTCATTGCTCGCTAAGAACCTCACTATGCCCTGCTGCCTGTCAGACTGGTCCCAAACACAGGATGGATTTTTATCTGCATCTCCTCTATATCACCTATTTCCTTTCTAAATCACAGGAATAAAACTATTTTAAATGTAGATAGGAGGGGATATATAATGCTAATGTTTACACAGAGACTTTAATTCTTGTATCATGGTATAAGACATCTAAAACAGGACAGAAAGGGGCACATGAAACCCACAAACCTTCCTCTAAATACAAAAGGATTCAAAGTGGCTTTCTCGAGTGAAGCTTCTCCAACAGACACTTCTCATGGTAAGGTTGCTGCAAGATGATTAAGCTCTTAAATAGATGAACAGCCATTATACTTTTACAATAGTTGAGGAACCTATGTACTATCTGTACTCCCAGAAACAGTCTTCCTGACAGACAAAAGAAGTTACACAGAAGTAAGTTTCATACTTTAAAATCTCCCACAAAATAGAAAGGTAAGCAGTATCCAGGTTCTTTAGAGGAAGAGAATAATAAACTGTGTCTGGCTGCAATTAACTCCTAGCATCCTAATCTCAAAGGATTTTGCATAATGCTGTAGAATACATGGGTATCGCTGCCAGACCTAAACTGGCTCACGTGGATTTCTGCATGAGAGCAGCCACATGGCTTCCAATTCCCAGCCTACATCTGGTAGGTAGACAGTCAAAGCATTTAAAGGTCTTAATCTGCATCTCTGTCAAAAATTAAAACGACTATGTGCAATCTAAGCAAAATTACATGCATCAGTAGATGAAGAAAATTAGTAAGGCTGGTGCATGCCACATCTATCTCCACTAGCGGTCTGCAGAAGAGTGCCTGTTCCCAAAGGGGAATATGTATTCCCCCCCTCAAGAAGAAATAGACACATAGGCCTCTTTACTTGGGTGGAGAAGCACACACTGAGGCTGAGATGGGAAGGATCCAGAGATCCAGATCTCCCCTCGTGTCCTCTCTTCAGGAGTATTATCTGTTAACCTAAGACTGCATCAGGTTCACTCATTCCCAAACTGCACAACGGGGCAACAATAAAGTAAGATATGGCCGAGCTACAGCTACAGCACAGCTGGGTTAGGGAAAAAACTCTAAGGAAATAATGATAATAAAAAAGAAAGACAACCAAGGGGAGGAAGGCTGGCATACATTTAAAAACAGCTGAGACACACCAATATCCTTCCCATACTTCACTTCCCCATACCTGAAAGTTAGCATGACATTACAGTTGCCTTCTACTGCCTGAAAGACACTCTCCTCTTCTCGTCTATCCTACCTCCTTGGCTGATCACAGAGGAAAGAGAAAACAATCAGATGAGTCACTGCTGGAAATCTGGACGGATGGATTATATCTAACCCATCTACGCATCAGACACAGGAAACTGAATTACTGCCAGCCTCCAGACCACATCTGCTTAGACGCTAGAAAACGCTGCTCCAAACTTATGCTGTTATTGCAACCAGCAGATATTGTTCTTGCAAGAGACCTGCCTGCACACAAAGACCAAATCTTGTGGTCGAAATGTGCACGCTAACTATTTTGCATTCTGGCAAAATTAACTACTATATTGAGAATCAGATATGATTTAACAGCATTATTCTTTCTAGCTATGGTATATTCAATTAAGTTTAGGAAAAGACCATCCACATTTTTACTGTAATTTTCAAAGGAAGACAGTTTTCACAAGGGAAAAAAATGAAAGATTCCACTGGAAAATGGAATGCCACAAGACAACAGTTACCATACTAAAAAAAAAAAACAAAACCACAAACTTAAAAAATAGAAATTCTTAGCTGGGGACATAGGAAAGGGAAGAAAAAAGCAACCATAGGGTACACACATACATGCATTTTTCAGCCAGGTCTAACAGCAGGCTTCCATGTCCCATGGTAGGTAAAGCAGATGAGATATTGATTTCACAAATATGTAAGTGAAAAAATTAAAATAAGTGTAGTAACACAGTCAGAAATTTACAACAGTGAGACTATTCTCCCAATCTTTCCAATGGCCAAAATGCAAAACAAATGCAAAACCCCCAGATTTAAAAACCCAGTATGTTCTACAAAATTTCATAATTTAAATACTTACAAGGTAAGAAATTCACTCCAGTAAGATGGAAAAAGCAGTTATTTACAAATAACCTTAGGTGCACATTTCTCCTCTTCCCTTTTCAAGCCTGTCTCTTCTGTCATTTCTCCACAGCGCGCAGCTCCCAACCCCATCCACTGACACTTGACATGCAGAACTTCCTGGACTCTTTTAATGATGCTCTCAAATGAGATTACAGCTCGTGTCTGCAAGGCCTACCCCAGCGTCACAGAGGACTTTTGGATTTTATCAGACGCATGAAAGCCAGGTCATTAGTGAGCAACCTAGTCTGTGCATTTTAATGGGGATTTGTCTTTGAAAAAAAAAGACGTCATGTAAGTTGACACGTAAGACTTGTAGTTGTGAAGCAATATCCTCCTGAATAATCATCAAGTCGATGTTTATTATATCAGGGTTTGGTTTTTTCCCTCCACAGGATCAGGCAAACGTCTATGAAATATCCAGCTCTACCTGGAGCTCATCCTTCACCCCATTTTCATGCCGTCCAAATAAGAGCAACTCTACACAACCTCTTTATTGAATGCTGAGAACTTGCAATAAGGATGCCTACCTGATATTTAAAAAAAAAAAAAAATTATGCAAAATTTAAACCTGTGTAGTTGATCAAGACAGCTGATGAAAACCTCTAATCAAATGTCTGGCCCACTTTTTGCTCAGGATTACATTTTCAGGTTTGTCAAGAAGGCACATTTTGTCAGTAGCACCATTCAGGCAAACAGAGCATGGTGACTCAAGGAAGAGAAGATATTTTAACTTGAGTGGAAATGCAGTAAAGCCTAGCTTTGTCCCCAGCTTCACCTAACCTGAAACAGCATCCAAAGCAGCATTTCAAGGCAGTGCAACAGCTGTTGCTACAAAACCCCCCACCCCTGTAGTGTGAAATCTGGATCTTGATTTTAATTCCTCTTCTCCACAGCCACTTCGACATCTGGCTTTATTTGCTTCCGTTCTTTATCACATCATGATTTACTAGCTGACATGGTCATTTGACCACATAGAAAAATCTCAGATCAAACTCCACAAGCTAGATTTTTTGAATTCCTTCTTGAAGGCCAAAAACAATAAATAAATAAGAAATAGAGGGACCAATAAAGTACTTCTAGAAAAGAATTTGCAAATAACACTGGAGGTTAGACCGGAGATTAGATGGCCCCTCTGACAGGCAGCTGATGATCACTGCAGAACTGCCGGGCCAGATGGCCCAACACCTCTGAAAGACCATCTCCCAACCAACGAAACTCCAGCGAGACAGAAGGCGGCTTCTGCCATAGCGGAAGTCAGTGTATAAGCATATCAAATACTTTCAAATGCTTTGGCTCAGAAACTCCTGTCAGAGTTTCTATTTAAAACAGCTCCAACTGTATAAGCCTTACGAAATTCATCCTGAAGAAGTTATTTATGGCTGGAAGCCAGCTTCCCTAATTCAGGTGTCTAGTTTATACCTCAGCCCTGGGCACCTAGCAAACGGCTCCCAAGTCATGTAAGGAAGAGAACCAGTCAATGAGCTGAAGCAGATGACTTAAGAAGCCTCCAGGGAAAGAGATAGCTTGTCTAAACTCAGGTGTCTGCCTCTCTTCATCCCACTAGCTCAGCTGCAAGAGCAAGCTGCCACCAAAAGGCCAACTCCACCAACACCACCTCTTTCCTGGCATGAGCACTGGTACCCATCTTGCCTCCCAGGATCCAAGCGAGTACCAAATACCACAAAACAGGCCAAGTTTCCATCATCAAACAAAATTCCTGAGCCAAATCACCGGAGGGTCAGACAAATGCCACTGCCACCACAAAAGGAGGCAGGAGAAGGACATGTCAAGCACAGGAGTTTCAATGACACCTTGCCGTGGTAACGTCCTGGCACTAACAAAACCACATCACTGGGGGACCTACCCCAGGAAGACAGCTTGGCCCAATCACAGTCTTCACTGGCTATGCTAGTTGAATTGATCCAAACTCAGTTATTCCTTTAAAGCTGTGTTACATGACAATCATCTTGACTTTTTTGGCCAACACAGTAATAACTATTTCCAAAAATTAGTATATCAGGTTTCTTTTCTAGTAGTAATGACTGAAAGCTGACTCATGTCCAGAAACAAAAGTTAGGACTTTCACATGAGTTGATGCAAAAAAAATGTGCCAACACACCCAGCACTACCAAAAAAATAAAATAAGTAAAGCACGCCTTATAATCCTCATGTCCTAAGATAATCCCAGATGTTTTGTACCACAAATGCGAAACACTGCTGAAATTAAGTTTCTCTATTCAGTGTAACACAAATGAAAGTTTTACAGCTAAATACTCAACTGGAAGCTAGCACGCTGTGAGTCAGATCCATACATCTTTCTTTTCATTGGAAAAATAAAAATTTAGTGCTATTCAGAAATGCTAAATTTAAAACTGCTTGCAGAAGCTCATAGCATGAGGAGCCAAAGAACCTATTTTAAAGTAGCTTATTCACAACAGTCCTTCAAAGTTAGATTTTTCACTTGGATTGACAGTATTCATATATGTGAAAAACAACAAAACCACAACACTCCTCCTAAGATAATTCAGATAATAAGTTAGGTGTGTCAAGCACACCTTAGACATTTCTAGTACTCTAGGTCTGAGAGAATGGGCTGTTTTTCATTAATTGCTGCAGTTGAAAAACCCACTTAAAAGTGATAGTTAAGAGTTGCATTAGTCATGTTAAGCAGAAAAGGTTGGGGGGAGGTTGTTTTGTTTAAAAAAACCCCAAACCACCTCTTTTAAAAAACCTCCTCCAGGATAAAGGAACTTTAAAGAGGAGGAGTGGTAGGTACAAGAAACAGCTGGAATGTTTCTGGTTCTTACAACACAATAAAACCCAAGTGTTTTCCAAGGCTCAGCAAGGGCACCACTGTCTGTGCACCCAAGTGCTCACTAAAAACCTAAAACTTTGGATCAAAAAAAAAAGTGTTTGACAATGAAAAGGTGCTAAAATGGAGTCCACAGTAATTGGAGACTGCTAAACAAGGAAATCATCATCTCACCGCCTCCCCAAACATGGAAAAAAATGCATGGCCTTGCAAAACTGAAGAAAGGATCAGGACACAATTCAAAACAAATCAAACAAACAAAGACAGGAGGAAGAGAACAAAAGCATCACCATGACTAACTGTAGCTGGTAACCACAAAATACAGAAGAGAAGAAAACAGAAGTCCAGTCAGAATTGTCTGTAGATTCCCTTAAGCTGCAATGCATTTCCTCAGTATAGAAGACATACCCATTTCTATAGTGAACAAGTTAATTCTTCCTCTTAAAGTGTCTACAGATACTGCTTTCATACAAAATTGTAAAACAACGCTCAAAACTACAAAGATAAATTGTCCACAAAGGAAACTACACCATGAACTCAGCTCAAAGCTATGCATGCCCATCGCGCAGGACTGCTTGAAGACAGACTTCAAGCACCTCTGAGAAATTCAAATGTAGACTTAACTTGAAAAGATATAAACCCACCTTGCAGAAACCAGGAAATAGATTTTAGTCTCAAGCTAAAACCGATCCCATTTTTCTCTCAAACGCATCACCAAATACACCACAGATACCTTTCCTGAGGTCCAGAAGGAAGAGAACAAGGTAACAGAACAATGTTCAGCCAGATAAAGCAGTATTACTAGCACCCTCCCCCTCTAAAACATTATGTCTAGCCCTGTTGTATGACATTTTGCCACAGCACTTTCATAGTCTGCAGCCAGCAGAGAACATTATTTCCAGGATTTACATTCCCACAGTATTTACTTAACAGCACGCATATTTATGTATCAATTCTATTTATATATTAATTGGATACACTTTATGCAAGGGCTCACTGCCAAGAACCTACACACAGTAAAGGAACACTGATGCATCCACCTAAAGGGGGGTGAAATACATCCCTTATGCGGCCCTGAGCCAGGACTTTGGCAGCCATGCTGCAAGAAGCTCTCCAGAAACCAGCCCACCCAGGTTTTACGACTTGACAGAATTAGCCAGTATTAGACAGGCTTTAGGCAACACAATATACGGATTTTCCCTCTCCATTCACATATTTTTCATTCTGACACCATCCAGGACATTCACCAGCTCTCTACACACTGAGAAGACCTTACCTAAAGCTGATAAAAACCTTTTCGTAATGATTAGGTTCAACTGAAATAAAAGCACCTATGAGAAGAGGATTGGAACAGTAAAAGGAGTCTTCTGTCTCTACAGTTATTCCTCCCATTTGCCATACCAGACTGTATGCATTAGATTCATGCTTGGGGGGAAAAAACAGAACAAAATAATCACTGAGGTAACATCTCTATGCAAATACAGGGAAAAAATAGCTGCTAGACCTCTTGCTGCATTTGCAGAAGCCATAAAAATATACAGTAGAAATGCAGACCTTGAATAGTTTCAATAAATAGAAACATTTGGTGACCACATGTCAGAGACCATTCACTGGGTTTGATTGCTGTACTGTTGGTCCAAACCAAAAGATTTCAGCAACTAGACTTAGCTCTCAAGTTTTATCCTCAAGCTGACTCTTTCTACCAAGCTACTCTGCAAATCACCTCTTTTAATCTTCTGAGCAGGCAGGGGGTGGGGTGGGGGGGACAGACAGACATGTGTATCCCTGCATGTATACACACTTTTTGTTCCCTGGAAAAAGACAAAACCAAAAGCCCCCAAATAATTTTAAAACATCCAGAACATAACACATACTTCTAAATCAAAGGAAGGCAGTTTTGGACACCAAAAAGCCCGCTGCAATGCAACGGTAAAGGAAGTTTTTAGCTCACACAACCGCATTCAGATTAATTAGGCTACTTCATTACCTATTTAACTGTCATGGCAGATGCAAGCAGCAGAGGCATCTTTAGTTGCCGTCCAGACACGCTGGGCTCTCTTCCTCTAACACTGACTATCAAAACCAATAAAAACCTCATCTTGCTACAGAAATCCTCATGGTGAAACAGCTCTCCCCATCAACACTGGGTAGTGTTGGCACTGGAAGGACTTCGGTTCTGCTGCAGCGGCCCTGCATGACAAACAGTCCCAGGACTACAGGGTCCTGCTTTTGACTCTGAGACTGATACTTGCCAGACTAAATTAGTAGCTCTTAGAACATCTGACATTAACACCTCTAGATCAGTTATTAGGGGAAGAAATTCAGCGCCCAAGAGGCCCTGTAATAGCTTGTGATATTAAGAGTTTCTTGGCCCAACACCGATTTTTCACCTCTATGGATTTGTCAAGGTTGCTCCATGTGCTCTCCTACAGCTCTGCTGCGTCATTCCAACAATTCATTCAGGCACACGCTCACTGCTCTCACCCCCTCCTCCCCAGACAGGATCTGCACCTTCATCTACTTCAGGGGTAAAAAAAAAAAAAAAAAAAAAAAAAAATAGAATTCAAGCGTTATTTGCCTCAGGGCACTCTAACTAAAGATTTACAGACTTCGTGGGTCAGGTTTCAGGTTGCTTTAGCAAACAATTTCAAACCATAGACATTTACCTGAAGATTAGGGTTCAGTTACGTCAAAGAATAGGAATCAAAAGCCAAGATGTTTTACAAGAAAGCAGCACACACACTTCTTTACTCTTGAACTTTTAGAGGGGCATCACCCCTAAAACGGTGAAGGGGGTTTTGGGGGAAAGAGACCACGTCTCCCCATCATTCACAAGGATGAACTTCGTGGTGGACTGCAGAGAGGAAGAGGCAGACAGACTGCCCTCCCACATCTCGAGGCAGGAAAACAGACTCGCCAGCCTGAGATATTTAATAGCTGGGGAAGAATGCTTTGGTTTGGAGGAACAGCTTTTGGCTTGCCTAAGTTATAATATGGAACAGAACGCTGTAAAAACAATTTTAACCCAGCTATTTCTAGCTTTGGCAAACAGCTCTCTACCTTAGAGAGGCTATTTCTAAGTTGTGGCAGTTCAGTGTTTTATTCTGGGCTCAGCACGGACCATCAGCCCAGCTGAGGTGCCAAGGAAAGGCTGAGCTGCACGTGAGTTTGGCTGGCACCCATTGCCAGAGGCAGAGCTCAGAAGATTCCCTAACTCCCAGATGCAAGAACTCAACACCACTAACCAGTGCTGGGTCGGGATAAGAGACATCTCAGAAGAGCTTGAGTTTTGCACAGAAAAATCACTACTCCTTCCCCAAAAGAAGTAGATGTCCTTGACAGCCCACTCTCCCACAGACACTAACCATCTCCAGCTGAAGTAACTGATGCTGAGACAAGCAACACTATCTCTCCTCCCAATTCACCACAGCAGACAAAACATAACAGGTTGAGAACTACACCTGCAGAGGGCTTGTGCACTGTAAAGACCTGCCTTGTCTGCATTATCATAAAACTACGCCTCAACATGAACCTGAATTAAAGAACAAAGTCTTTACCTAACACCAGCTATCAGATGCAACTTTTTGTTGCTATTACTCTTGATCAAATAGTTGGGTTTTGGGGCTTTGGCTGGTTTTGGGGTATTTCTGTATAGCATAAGAATTAGGATCAAACATTTGAGGTCTCACCAGCCAGTGGCTGCCACACAGAATGGAGACTCCAGCTGGGAACGGGTGCCAGAGGGACTTTACCAGGAGACAATTTTCTCTCACTAAAAGCTTCAAGAACAGATGGGCTGAAAACTTTTGATGTTTTGGGGTGGATTCTTCCCCCTCCTGCCCCCAAGCTCTGATGAGCACAGCTGTTCATTCCCATTACCAAAA
>JAVSBS010012556.1:0-14598 GCA_033124195.1 Coracias cyanogaster | reverse complement strand
CCCCGCGCCCCGCATGGCGGCGCCCCCTGGCGGCGGGGCGGGACCGAGGAGCCCCCAGAGCCGTCAGGGATCCCCTCAGAGACTGGAGGGATCAGGGATCCTCTCAGAGCCAGGTGGGATTTAGGATCTTAGATCCATGAGGGCCCAGGAATCCCCTCAGAGCTGTGAGGGATCGACCAGGATTCCCTCAGAGCTTCGAAGGAGAAGTTCCCCTCAGAGCTGTGAGGGACCAGGAATCCTCTCGGAGCCACGAGGAATGAGGATTCTCTCAAAGTCATGAGGGACAAGTTCCCCACAGAGCTGTGATGGCACAGGATCCTCAAAGCCATGGGGGATCAGGGTCCCCTCAGAGCCAGGAGGGATCAGGGACCCTCTCAGAGCCATGAAGGGTCAGATCTTTGCAGAACTATTAGGACTCAAGATCCTCTCAGAGCCACGAGTGTGCAGGGTCCCCTCAGAGCCAGGAGGGATCTGAATCCCCTTGGAGCATGGGGAACACAGCGTCCCATCAGAGCCATGGGGACTCAGGAGCCCCTCAGAGCTGTGGGGGCTTGGAGACCCCTCAGTGCCATGATGGAACAAGGGTCCCCTCAGAGCTGTGAGGGCCCAGCCTCTCCCCAGAGCCATTGGAACTCAGGATCCCATCTGAGCCATGAAGAACCAGGGGTTGCTTCCAAGCCATGAAGGGTGTGGTATCCTCTCCTAGCTGTGAGGGATCAGTTCACCCAAAGCCGTGAGGATTTCATGTCCTCTCAGACATGAGGGTTCAGGGTTCCCTCAAGCTGTGAGGACACAGGGTCCTCTCATCATACCAGGAGGAGCTCATGTCTGAGGTACATCTACAAATGGACACAAAGCTGAGGTGGCTGGAAGCCTTTACTGGATCTTGTGCACAGGACACACCAACCACAAGGGAACGGGCCAATTCAGGTCTTCCAGAAACATCTGGGATCTCCACTGCAGGTGTTCCCACAGAGACCCCTCCAGACCTTCCACCCGTGACTGACACCTGCTCTGTGACCCACAGGCTGCTTGGACTCCGCACCTCACCTTATCCTCCCAAGGTGGGCAGTTTGCTGAGCTGCGCACAACAGGACCTCCCTCATCCCTCCAGGCAGCAGGAGAGGTCATCAGAACTACAGTTTACTTCATCTCCCCTGAGCCTCCTTTGCTCCAGGCTCAACACCCCCAGGTCCCTCAGCTGCTCCTCACCACACTCCTGCTCTAGACCCTTCCCCAGCTCCGTTGCCCTTCTCTGGGCACGCTCCAGCCCTTCAATGTCCTTCTGGGAGCGAGGGGCCTAAAGCTGACCCCAGGATTCAAGAGGCGGCCTCCCCAGTGCCCAGTCCATGCGGACAATCCCTGCCCTGGTCCTGCTGGCCACACCAGTGCTGACACAAGCCAGGATGCTGGTGACCTTCTTGACCACCTGGGCACACGCTGGCTCATCTGCAGCTGGCTGTTGACCAGTGCCCCCAGGTCCTTTTCCGACAGGCGGTTTCCAGCCACTCTTCCCCGAACGTGGTGTGTTCAGAGGTTGTCGTGACCCAAAGGCAGGACGCAGCCCTTGGCCTCGTTGAACCTCATCCCATCAGTCCAGCCTGGCCAGGTCCCTCTGTAGAACCTCCAGCCCTTTCTTAGATCAACACTCCTGCCCAACTTGGTGTCATCTACAAACTTCCTGAGGGTGCCTTGATCCCCTTGTCCAGGTCATTGATCAAGATACTAATTTGATCAACAGTTTTGAGGCTTGAATGTTCCCCCTGGCTCTGACAGTGCCCACACCTCGCCTCTGGCAGCTGTGGACAAACAACGGGGGCTCAATCCTGACTCCCTGGGGCAGAGGCTGTGCCCGCTGTCGGTGGAACAGCTCATGAGGCCCTTGTCACAGACAGCATCTCGCTGTCCCGCTGATCACAGGGAGTTTTCCCCCGTGTGATGCTTTTCATTTATTTTTGTCCCTTCCCTAGGAGAAGAAGAAGAAGCACAAGAACAAGCAATCCTCGGAGTCAGACTCGGACAGCTCAGACTCGGACAGCGATGGGGCTCAGCCGGCCAGCAAGAGGACCAAGCATTCGGGGAAGCCCAGCAAGGCTCAGAAGAAGAAGAAGAAAAAGAAGCATAAGAAGCTTCGGGACTGAGCGGGCAGGCGGCGGGGAACCGGGGGCACCCCACTGGGAGCGGGCAGAGCCGAATCCCCGCGCCCTTCGCTCCAGGGACCAGGCGCTTCCTTCCAGCAGGAACAGGCGTTACAGGCGTTTGACACACGCTCTCCCCTGTTACCTTAGGTGCAGGCTGCTCTTTTCTCCCACTCCTGCCAAAACCGGCCAACTACACCCCTCCGTTGGCACCGCTCCCATCCCGTAGCCTCGTGTTTTGCTGGATAACCTCCAGCGCCCGCAGCTCCCCTGCCAGTGCCACCAGTGTGACACCAGTGGAGCCGTGCAGCCGTGCTCCCCCTGCCCGTCCCCGCACCGCGCTCGGGGACAGGGGTGGCTTTGCTGGGCCCCATGATGGGGCTGCGTCCTCCTGGCCCGTATCAGCGCGGAGCCGCTTGGCTTTGGGCTGCGAACCTTCCACCGGGCCTCGCTCCTTCTCTCTGCAAACGTTGGGAGTGGAGGAGTAAGAAGCAAATGGGGGAGTGGAGATATTTTAAGTAAACTTTAACAGTGGTGTGTTTGCTGCCTTGGTAAGTGATGGAAAATAAATCCCTCCAGTAGCCAGTTGTACTTTGTACTGGGTCTTTTCTTTTGGATGCTCCACACGTAGTCTTGGGCAGTGAAAATACAGCCCTGGGTGGGGGGGTGGGGGGGTGAAACCTCCTCTAAAGGGGTTTTTTGAAAGTCCTGGCTGCTTTGAGGGGTGGGAAGGGGGCGTGTGATGAGGTGACTCCCGCGAGAAGCCCAGTGCCTTCTGGTAAAGAGCAACCGGGCCATAAATCTTGTAAGTGGAGCTGAAGGTCATGGGGGGGAAGGGATGGCAGAGGGCCGGGCTGGCCCGTGCCGGGTCTCAAGTGACCACAGAGGAAGCCTGGGAGCAGCTCCTCAGCCCTCCTGGGGCAGATGTGCCAAGTGCGGGGAGTGGAGTCGCTCCAGGTGCCTCTGGCTCTATGGGGAGGTGAGAGCGGGGCTGGCGATGGAGAGTGGGGCTGGTGATGGAGAGCGGGGCTGGCGATGGAGAGCGGGGCTGGCGATGGAGAGCGGGGCGGGCGATGGAGAGCGGGGCGGGCGATGGAGAGCGGGGCTGGCGATGGAGAGCGGGGCGGGCGATGGAGAGCGGGGCTGGCGATGACCCACTGGAGAAGCGAGCGTGGGGCTGCTGCTGACCCATTGGTGCAGCAGGAGGAGGCCTGGGGGGTGCTGGGGACAGTCAGCCCCTTCTCCCTTTGCCTTGCCCTTCCAGGTGCTTCTCACCCAGTTCCCCATGTCCAAGTTCCCCCTTTTGGACCAGTTCCCTTCCCAAACCCAGACACGGAGCGATCGTGACCTTGACTCCTGGCTCAGCACCGTCAGCGGATGCTTTGGCCCGAGCACCCGCCTGCACCGTGGCAGAGATCGCTCTCGCTGGGATGGAGTGTGCCTGGATCCTGGGTGGTTGATGGCAGAGCCGCGGTGGGGGTACACTAAATATCCCCCCCTGGAAAGAACGACCTCTCTTATTTCTACAGCTCACAGAACGGGCTGAGACTGGGACCACTGGCCATTTAACCCCATCGCTGCTGAGATGTCTGGGCTGGATTTGTGCCCCCACTCCTCCTCACAGCCTGGCCGAGCCCAGCGTGGCTCAACACCATGGGTGGGAATGTGCCAAAAAAAGCCTTTTCCCAAGTGAACGAATCCCAGAGCTGTAACAATGTGGCCTTTATTATTTCTCCAGGTGGGTTTTCTCATTATTCATACAAAAAAAAAAAACCCAACCAAACAAACCATGAAACCACCAGCCAAGCCGCAGGCAGCCCCGCGAGGCGCTGGGGCCGGGGGCAGCGGGCGGCCCCGGGGGCTCCGAGGCTGTGCCCGGCGCGGGGCAAGGATGGAGGCGAGGCGGGAGGCGAATGTGGCACCGGGGGACGGGCAGGGGAGCTGGGGACAGCGTCTATGTCGCCTTCTCGTAGGTGCGGGTGGAGACCACGTTGCCCATGGTGAGAGTCTGGTGGCAGAAGTGGAGGTGGGGAGGTCAGTTGTGCAGCTCCTGGCTTGCCCTGTCCTGGGCTGAACCCCTTCCCCCCACAATTTCAAACCTTCTATTCATTAAAATTTTCTATTTCCTTACCAGAATTAATTTCCCATCCTTCAGCTCCCGGACCAGCGATGTCTCCTTCCCGTCCCACTTCTGCACGTGGATGAGTTTGCCTCCATCCAGTTTGACCAAGGACTGTGGGGAGAGAGCAAGACCCACCATTACCCTCCTCCCCGGGGTTTCTTGGCTCGAGGGGGGCTCTGTCCCTCGGAGGGGATGATGCTGGGTGTCCTCATGCTCACCCCGGAGTCCCGCAGGGCTCAGGGACAGGCCGTGGGTGCTGCTGTTGGGATGCCCGTCCGGCAGCATCCCCCAGCTTCATCAGCCCCGCTCAGCGCTGGCCGGATCCTGTGGCCACCAGCTGGATCATGGTCTTGGCTGCCCCCCCAACAACCCCGCTGTGGGCACTGTCGTGGTGACCCTGCCCTCCCTGACCTGGGGCCAGCACACGGAGGCCGCATCCTGCTCCGGAACTGCCGGGACCTGATCCTGGCTGCTCCCACGCACGGCTTGCTGGCTCCAGGGCCAGAGAGGATCAAAGAGGCGGTGCAGGTATCGGGGCAGGTATCGGTGCTTTCAACCAAAGCCTCCCTGGCGCTGAAGGGCCCAGAAATGGGTTTTTGGAGGCGCTGATCCAGCAAACACGCCTCTGCTCGCCGGGGCCGCTGTTTGCTCAGCCGCTGCTGTTGACTCAGCCCCAAAAGCCCAGGCGGTGCCAAGGCTGGTGCGAGAGCTGGCTGGGCACGGCCCGGTGTGGGGTCGTGCTGGGACAGGCAGCGGCAACACCTCCCCTGTGCCCCCCACCCAGCTCCTCCAGAGCCAGGTTCTGCCCCTCGGGTGCTCCCAGGGCTTGGGTCTCCTCATAGCTCAGGTGTCTCCACAGCCCAAGGTCCTCACAAGGCTTTGGGTGCCCTCCGTAGCTCGGGGTCCCCCCTCAAAGCTCAGCTCTCCCTGTAGCTGGTTGTCCCCACTGCTCAGGTGCCCCAACAGCTCAGGTGCCCCCCAGCCAGGGTCTCCACACACCTTGGCTCTTCCCACAGCTCATCTCTCTGCACAGCTTGGGTGCTCCACAGCCCTGGACCTCCACATCCTGGGTGCCCCACATCTCAGCAGCCCCCACCTGCCCCATCCCGTGCAGCCCCATGGCTCGGGCAGCCGTCCCAGCTCCCACTGCCCCCGTCAAGTGTCCTCTGGCCACCAGCCAAGAAGCGCCCGAAGGGCACGTCTCTGGGCTGTGGGCAGGAGCTTGTGGCAGGTCACACGTCTCTGAACATAGTTTCCACCAGCTCTGGCAGGTCCGAGCAGCGGCAGCTCTGCGGGCAGGGACGTGCTGCGGGCAGGGATGCGCTGCGGGCAGGGATGCGCTGCCGGCATCTGCCCGGTGCTACCTCCTGGCTCGCACTCGGCCTGTTTCAGCCCATCCTTGCTTTGTGCCCAGCCCTTGCACTTGTTGCTTTGGGGCTGGGAAGGGGTTTTGTGTCCAACAAGCACTGAGGTCCCCTCCAAGGTCCTCCGTGGGCTGGGTGAGGGGCAGGGGGCTGCCAGCTGCTCCATGCACCCAGTGTTTAATGGTGCGTGGGACCAGCAGCTGGGAAAAAGCAGGGGCTGGGGCAGTCCTGCGAGGGAAAATGTCTCTGCTGGGTGGGAGATGCCGTCAAAGAAGCTCTGAGTCCTCTCAAAGCCTTTTCTCCTTGCTCTTTCAGGGAGGAACAGCCCAACCAGGAGGTGTTGGTGCCGCTGGGGAGGCATCGGCCAGGCAGGATTGCCCGGCTGCCCGTCCCTGCCTGCAGAGCTGCCTGCTTTGTAGGGCAAGCAAAGCGGGGGCTCAGCAAAGAGCCCCTGTGCCCCTCTCCCCCATCACGAGCATGGACAACTCTCACCGCCACCCCCCCACATCTCTTCGCCTCCTCTTGAGCAAGCCCCAGGGCGGGCAGCTGGTGTTTGCAAGCCTGCTTCTTGCACAACCTTCTTCCCAGCAGCTCCAGGGCCCCCGGAGGAAAACCCCACCGCAAAACGGGGCGAGGAGCGGGGGGCTGATGGGCTGAGCCCAGACTTGAGCCCCAACCCGGCGAGCGGTGAGGTTGGAGCCTCCCGAAGGCAAAAAGGACAGAGCCCCAAAGCCAAGAGCTGGTGGATGGATCCAGCAGAGCCCACAGACACTTTTTCGGGGGGTCCACACCCGGGCTGGGGGGCTCACCTTGACGTGCCTGTCGTCCGCCGTGGTCTCGTCAAACTCCTCGCCCAGCTTGAAGCTGATCTCGGTGTTCTTGAAGGTGCTTTGGGTCTTCACGGTGATCTTGTCGCCGCTCACCTCGATGATGGTGGTGGGCTTGGTGAGCCCGGCCACTTGCCGCGTGGCGAAGCCCACGCCTGGGGGTGCAGGGTTTGGGGGGGCCGGAGCCGCCCGTCAGCCTCCGCTCCCCACCAGCATCCCCCCGCAGCTCTTCCTTCCCATGATGGTGGGGGGTGAGCCCCAAAACTGCCCCCCCACCCGCGGTCCTGGGGGTCCCCACGTGTGCCCACCACGCTTGGGGGGGGCCCCGGGGCTGCAGCAGAGAAGCTGGGGGTGGGCGGGGGAACGCTGCGATTGCTCAGGGATGGACCCTGCACCAGCACCCCCAGCTCTGGGGCTGGGTGGGGTGGGGGGGCAACTGGTGTCACCCCCCTCAACCCGAACCTGCTTCTGGGTGGGGGCCACAACCTGCCCGGGAGCTGCGGGTGGGTGATGGGGGGGTTCAGGGTTGGGGGGTGGATGGAGGCTGGAAGGGTCCCGAGCGGCTCCCAACACCCGGGGGTGGTGGTGGGGGGGGTCCCTTCTCCCCCTCCCTCCAACAAGAGCTGCCCGGGTGGGGGGTGGGGGAAGGACAAGACCCCCTTAACCAGCGCAAAGCCCCAGACCACCCCCGCAGACCACCCTGCCCAGCCAGCAGCGACCTCCCCACCTCCTGCAGTCCCCGCAGCTTCTCCCTCCGTGTGCGGGGGAGAAAACTGGGGGGGGGGGGGGAAATAGAGGCAAAAAAAAAGGTGATGTCCTGGACTCCATCCCCCCCCACACTCACCCAGCGCCTTCATGTACTCATCGAAATTGGCCGTGTCCACCAGCTTCCAGGTGCCCACGAAGGCTTCGACCATGGCGGGGGGCTGCGGGGGGGCACAGGCGGCCGGGGCTCGGTCCGGGGGGGTCGGTCCGGCTCGGAGCGGGCTCTGCTCGGAGCTGCCCGCCCGGCCCCGCAGCCGCCCTTAAATAACGTCCCCATCACATGATTGGAAAGAGCCGCGCCGCGCTCCAGAAATGCTCCAGAAATACTCCCCGGCAGCGCTGGCAGCGGCCACCCGGGCTGTCTGTGTCCCCCCCCCGGCCATGCCCTGCCCGGGGGGGGCTGCTGCCTCACGGCAACGCTGGGGACCCCCGGCACGGGGTGTGGGTGGGGAAACTGAGGCACGGCGCGGGGGGAGCAACCCATGGGGGAGGAGAAGGTGCTGCCCGAGGGCTGGGGGGGGGATGTGGTCAGGAGGTGAGGACAGCAGCGGTGGGACAGTGTCCTTCCGGGGGGGGGAAACGTGGCCCCCCGGGACAGGGAAGCTGAGCTGGGGAAACTGAGGCACGGGGAGAAGCAAGTGGCAGGGTGGAGGGGCAGGGGAGTGTGGGGATGTGTGTGACACCCCCTGCTCTGTGTCTGAGGGGGGACATGTGTGACACCCCCTGCTCTGTGTCTGAGGGGGGACATGTGTGACACCCCCTGCTCTGTGTGTGAGGGGGACATGTGTGACCCTGTCCCTGCTCCATGTGTGTGCTTGTGGACATGTATGACGCTATCCCTGCTCCGTGTGTGTGTATGTGACACGAGTGACCCTGTCCCAGCTCCACGCGTGTGGACATGGAGCTGGACATGGAGCGGGTACGTACGATGCTGTCCCTGCTCCATGTGTGCGTGGGGACATGTGTGACCCTGTCCCCACCCTGTGCGTGTAGGGACACACAGGTGTGCCCCCAGCGATGCTCTGTGTCTCGGGGGGACGCTGGGGACAAGGACAGCCCTGGGGCTGTGGGACCCACAGCATGTCCCCCCTGCATCTCCCCTGCTTTGGGCTGCAAGGTCAGGGCTGCTGCATCCCTCAGTCCCTCCCCGGCGTGCCGGGGGTCCCCGGGGGCTGTGGGATTCCAGGTCACCATTCTGTGACCCTCTGGGTAGCAGAGGGTCCCAGCAGGGGAGACCAGGTGGCCTTGACCTCCATGGTTGCAGCATGTCCCCCCATCTTGGGGACACCTGGGTCAATGTGACCGGGTCTGGGAGGGCCCCGGCGACACTTTGTCCCTTTCCCTGGCCCCGAGGTGTCATCACAGACACCCAAAAATAGCCGGGAGCTCGTGTTCAGCCTCCTCCAGCCGCACGGCCTCCGAGCAGGACCCCTCACCTTGTGTCCATGGGGGACAGGGACCAGGATGGGTGTCCCCCTGCCCAGCTGGGACACCCCACAGGACAAGTCCCTGGGGAGCCAGAGCCCCCACTCACCCCCGCTCCCATGGCCCTGGAGGGGACAAAGCGGGCAGGGAGTGTCCCCTATCCCCTCACTCCTGGGTGTCAGCATCCCACATCCTGGTCTCTACATGTGCTGCCAGGCTCCCCCCGAGACAGCGGGACCATGAGGTGCGGATGTTCACAGGTACAGCACGCGGACACCCCCCCCAGGAGAACTCATGTGTAGGGACGCTCACGCTGACAGACCACACAAGGGATGCCAACGCACATGAGCACTCATGAACACACATGTACATGCACATGGACACCCACCCACCCAGGGAAGCTCCTGTGCATGTGGACACCCATGCTCACAGAGACTGACCATGTACATGGGTGCTCATACACTTGAGCACCCATGAACACAGACACCTACACACATGGAACCACATGCACATGGTTGCCCATGCACAGAGACACCCACCCACATGGACCCCCACCCACAGGAGCACTCAAACACACAGACACTCACCCACCAACCCAGAGGAGCACCCACACCCATGGACGCCCACCCACAGGAGCACTCATGTTCACAGCCACCTATGTGAGAGACTCAACAAGCACATGGGTGCCCATGCCCACGAACACACGTGTGCATGATTGCCCATGTACATAGTCACCCCTACACAAGGACACCCATCCTCAGGTGCACCCACACTCCCGCGTGGTGACACCCATGAGCACAACACCCATGCCATGGATGCACAAAGTGCCTACACATATGGGTGCTCCATGCACACAGACACAGATGTCCACACGCATGGATGTCCACGCACACACATGCTGTGTCCTGACCAGGGCTGGCCTCCACACCAAGGGAGGGACAATGGGTGTCCTTGCCCAAATGCCCAGGGGTGGCCATGGGCACCCTGGGGTGCTGGAGGCGGGTGCTGCCGGGCATGGTGACCCCGTACAGCTCTCCCAGACTGGGTCACCACCTGGGTGGTGTCCAAAGTGGACCTGGGCTTTGCAATTTATTTCCTGGTCCCACAGCGACAGCTATAGGTGACCATCCGTGGTGGAGCTGGGGCCAGCACAATGTCCAGCTTGCTGCTGCTCCCCCCTCGCTGGGGACACGGGGGGATCCCAGGGCTGCAGAAGGGGACCAGACATGAGCACCCATGGGTGGCCCGGGCACGGGGGGCTGGGGTGATGGAGCGGGCTGGGGATGCCCAAACCAGCATCATCCTGCTCACCCCCATGGAAATCAGCAGCATCCCCGTCTCCAGGAATCCCAGAATCATGGGATGATTTGGGTGGGAGGGGACCTTAAAGGGCATCTGGTCCAACCCCCCTGCACTGAGCAGGGACATCTGCAACTAGAGCAGGTTGCCCAGATCCCAGGCCAAGCTGACCTTGAAGCTGAGATCCCCCCACCCTGGGGCAGGGACCACCCTGGGGTGCTCCGCTCCTTAGTTTGACCCCTCAGCAAGGTGCTGGCTGCCTGGGGTGGGGTGAGGGGCTTCGTCTAAGGACTTGGGGGGGGGACGCTGGGGTTGTGCAGTGCCTCCCTGCCCCCCCTTCTTGAAAAAGGCCCTGGCATCACCCAGGAAGAAAGGCCAGGAGACGCTGGTGGTACTCGAACCATCACAGTGAACACCACACTCAGCTAGAAATACCCGCGGGCAGCTCCTGCGGCGAGGAGAAAGGTCCCCCCCCGGCAAAGCCCCTGTGCTCGGCTCAGATGCCCCAGAAGAAAAATATTCCTCCCCTCCTGGGGAGGCAAAAAAATCCCCCCCTCCCCGGGGTCCTCGCCCAGGGCCTGGGTGGGAATCGCCCCTTGGTCACAGCAGGCCCCCGCCATGCGATGCTCCCCGCATGGCACCGGGGAATGACGCCCGACGGTCTTGCCGCGGTAGCACCGAGGAAAACCCAGCGGACTCTGGCCGAAAGCTGGGCTGATGCTCCACGGCCTCCTCTCTCCTCCGCTGGTCAGCAATGGCCCCCCCAGGAGCGGGGTTAGGACGTGTCCTTCAGCTCGGGGCTGGGGGGCTGCGGAGGGGGCACCTCCGCCGAGGGCGACTGCATCTCCTGGGCGCTGCCTGTGAGGAGGGACGGGAAGATGAGCAACCTCAGTTCCTGCCCACCCTGCGTCATCCTCCATCTTCCTCATCATCCTCCATCTTCCTGTCACCTACCTGCGTTCAGGGACATCTCGGCCAGTTTGAGCGGCAGGTCGGAGGGGCTGACGCCGGCCGGCGAGCCCAGGATGTCGGGCAGGGCATTGCGCCGGCCTGTTCTCCCAGAGGATGCAAAGTCCAGGACGGGTTCCACCTCGGTCATACTAACCCTGGAGAGACATGGACCCCTCCTTGTCAGGCCCTCTGAACATGGTGGACAAATGGACCCCAGCTCTGGTCCTGGCAGGATGCTCTAGTTCAAGGCCACCAGCATCCCCTTGCCTGCAGCTTCCTGGGGAGCCTTCCTCTGCCCACCCCAACTGTGGGCTTACCAGCACCCATGGGACACCCCCATCCCCAGGGCTGGCACCTTTGGGTGCTGTGATCTCTGCTGGTCACTGCATCATGGAGGAAGGGGGGTTCTTGGGGTCCCACCAGCACCCTGCACCCCACGCAGCCTTACCGGGCACCCTCCAGCCTGGCCTGGTGCTGCGTTTCCCCCGTGCCCAGGGTCCTGCTCCGCTCCCTGGCCTGGTGGTTCCTGCTTCCGACGTGTCCCAGCCAGTGAGGGACCCTACGGGAGATGGGGGCTCCCGGCTGGGTCCCCTCCGGCTCCGGCCTGGGGGGAGGCAGAGCAGGGGGGTCAGTGATGGGGCTGGTGTAAAGGAGGGAGCTGGGAGAAAGCCTGGGGCTGGGAGAGGCTGTGTCCCCATGCAGGGCACCCAGCACCCTCCTCCCTGGGTGGCTACACCTCCCTGAAGGGCAGATACCCCTCGTCCCTGGTGGGCTGGCAGCGAGGGGTGGATGGAGAGCAGGGGTGGGGACATGGAGGTGACCCCAGCCAGGAGATGGGCCAGCGAGGGAGGCTGAGGGGGCACGGTGAGCCTGGCTGCAGTGCCAGGGGACAAGGGACCCCTCAGTGTCCCTTGGCTCTTGCCGAGCCAGGGCAGGCAGTGGTGATGCTGGGTCCCCCTTGGGCGGGGGGCTCCCCTGGGAAGCCCCCAGCACCAGGCAGATCCTACTGGCATGAATCCGACCCTGGTGCACACCACTGCCAGGACCATACCAGGATGTTTGCTCAGCGCTGGTAAATATTTTTGCGGAAGACAGGAGGTGGCACAGGACCTTGTGGGACAAGGGTGGCCTCCACCTTCCCCAAACCCCCTCTACCCACTCATGGGGCACAGGGAACCCCAACCATCACCCCAGCAGCCCCAGTTGGGCCCAGGGACCCCCAGTCCATCACCCCAGCAGCCCTCTGGATGGTGGTGGAGATGCTGGGATTGGTGTCCCCAGGCTGCTGGTGGTGGTAGCTTGTTTTGGGGTGGGGAGTTTTGGACTTACCGGTGTCCCCCTGGAAATCACTCTCCGGTGGAGGACTAGCCAAGGTCCCCGTGTCCTGGGGCGCAGGTGCTGTGCCGAGCGGGACGAGTGACCCCGGCTGCATGAGAGGAGGAGAAATTAATTATTAACCCAGGAGGTGATTAGTGCTGGAGCTGCTGCACAGGGCAGGACCAGGCCCTGGTCAGGAGGGGAAACTGAGGCACAGAGCAAGGCTCAGGGCTGATGGGGCTGAGGAGACATGGCAGAGGTGTGATGCCCTCTGTGCAGATGTATATGGCACTCTGGGGCTCCGTGTGTTTGCCTGTGCATCACCTCTGGCTGGGCTGTCATGTGTGAGTGTGCATGTACACGCAGCTGGAGCTGAGCCCCGCATGGTGCCCTCTGGTACATGTGTGCATGCATGTTGTCCCATGGCACATGTATGTGCATGCCTGGCATCCCTTGGCACATGCATGCGCATGCATGCTGCATCGTAGGACATGTTGGTGCATCCTCTGGCATCTGAGTGTGCACGCATGGTGCATTGTAGCACACGTGTGTGAATGCATGGCATCCCTCGGCACACGTGTGTGCATGCACGGTGTCCCATGGCACGTGTATGTGCATGCATATCACCTCCATGTGTGCATGCATCGTGTCCCATGGCACGTGTATGCGCATGCATGACACCCTGCGGCACATGAGTGTGCATGTGTGGCAGTCTCTGGCACACACATGTGCATGCCGTGTGCCCCATATGCACTCTAGCACACGCATGCACCCCCATGTCAGCTCAAGGGCTGCTGCCCGTTCCCATTAGTGTCAGAGCTGTGTCACCTCCTGGTCACCGATTTCTTATCACATGGCACATGTTCAAGTTCATGTGGCCCCGAGTGCTCCACAGCAACACCCACTCACCCGACAGCCCCAGCTCCAGGCACCGGGACACGGGCAGGTGGCGTGGAGCATCCGTGATGGCACTGGAGCATCCATGACAACACCAGAGCATCCATGATGACACCAGAGCATCCGTGATGGCACTGGAGCATCCATGACAACACCAGAGCAGCCATGACAACACCAGAGCATCCATGATGACACCAGAGCACCCGTGATGGCACTGGAGCATCCATGATGGCACCAGAGCATCCCTGACAGCACTGGAGAATCCGTGATGACACCAGAGCACCCTGGTGACGTGTCACCCTGGCAACCATTTGGGAACAGGGGCTGCTGTGAGCTGGGGATGGTGTGAGCACGTGAGTGTGAACGAGCACACACGTGTGTACACTCATGTTCGCAAACATGTGTGCATAAAGTCCTGCGTGCACACATACAACTGCATGTGCCTGCACACACGGGCAGGCATCGAGACGCGCATGCACCCGCGCAGGCGTGCACGCACAGACGCATGTACACGTGAGTGCACACATGCTGCACACGCGCACACACACACACTTTCCCATCCCAGCACGGCACCAGCCCCACAGGGCTGGATCAGAGCTGCCTTCCCGGCAGCTCCCGCTGGCTCAAGCGCTGGAGAACCAGGAAATAACCAGCCCTCAGCACCAGGCTGGATCCTGCCCATCTCCTTCCTGCCACGAAACATCTCCAAGGACACAGGAACAGGGTATCAGGGCAGGGTTGCACCCCGTATGCTCACCCAGAGCCCTGGAAAGCCGAGCAGAAAGACCGGGACTTTCACACTGGCATGGACAGAGAAGCTGATGGGACCTCCAGATGGAAACCCCAAGAAGGTTGTCACAGGGTGGGAATTACGAGTACCCCTGGGATGCAGCATCACTGTCCGTGTCCTCCTGCATCCCTTGGGAGCAAGGTCCAAGGTGCCCACCCCGTGCCAAGCGCTGCTGCATCCCACCAGCAGCAAGTCCAGCCCAGTGCTTGGGCAATAAGGTAGCGTAAACCTCTGCTCAGCGAGCGGGGATTTCCCCCTTTAAGCAGGGCCCATTTCTGGGAGGCTTAACACGGTCTCAACTTTAAAAAGCTCCTGGAGTCACATGGAAGGTTCCTGGAGCCACTGGCTCCTGCTTTAACGCCCCTAATGGGATATAGGAGGGCAGGGCAGAAATAAACCTTAATCCCTCCTGGAGATAGGCTGTGGTGGAAGATACTGGGAAGAGGTAGGGTGAGGACATGGGTCTGGGACCTGTAGTGTCCCCTTGGTCAAATCCCTTGGGAATCAAACCAGCTCTACCACAGCAAAAGCTGCCTCTTGCACAGAGGTCACCAGGAGACCAGAAAATGTCCTACAAGGCCATGTCCCTGATGGGAAGTCCCCAAGCCTTGGGCTTGACCCCAGGAGAAGAGAAGAGAAAAGAGGGAGAGGAGAGGAGAGGAGAGGAGAGGAGAGGAGAGGAGAGGAGAGGAGAGGAGAGGAG
>JAVSBS010012555.1:15980-36470 GCA_033124195.1 Coracias cyanogaster | reverse complement strand
CCCCCCCCCCCCCCCCCCCCCCCCCCCCCCCCCCCCCCCCCCCCCCCCCCCCCCCCCCCCCCCCCCCCCCCCAAACCCACACAAACAAAAAACCAAGAGAACTCAAAATAGAAAGCCTGAGGTAAAACAGTATAGTTATTCCTCTTCTTGTTAAAACAATGAGTTTCATTACAAACAAAAAAAAGCAGAATGGTTATGTGAAACAGAAATAACATTTCAACTTTTTACCATCCTGTTCTAATACACAACGCTTCACAAGGTTTATTCCCATCCCTCATCCCAAAATCTCCACATTCAAGTGTCATTTTTTTCAATTATGTAAAATACACATTTCCCATATTAAATTTCAGTTCTCTCAGGAAACTGAGTCCCAAGACAGCTTACACTTTAAACAATTACTCAAATAAGCATCCTATTAAAGCTTCCTGTATGCTTCGGACAAAAATGTTTAGGTTATTTGTTGCATAAAACACAAAACTCAAGAATGACCCAGGCAGTCATTTTCACCTGTCAAACATTACACTGTGTAAGCTATTACACTTTGTCAGCATTCTTTTTCTCTTAAGATGTGGAACACATAGCTGGTAAAGATTCTTCTCTCTCCTTCCCAAGTTGTATTTCAAAAGTATTGAAAACAGCTCTTTATTAGAATCAATGAAGAAAGCCTAAACCCACACACACACACACACACACACAATTATCTTCATACTTTCACATACAAACAGAACCTTGCATCAACTTACTGACTCTAGGTAACATGCTTCTTAACTGTTGTGAAAAGACCCATTTATTTAGTATGAAAGCACTGCTTGGCTTTCTGCCCCAGTAGTGGCATTGTCCACGGATCAAAATAGTTCCTTTGTTCAGTATTTCCTGGAACTAAAGGAAGTATTCTGTCCATTCAGAGTGGAGGGAGGTGAGTCAGAACAAGTAGAACAATCGCTGATAATTTCAAACACCTAGCCTTTGTTCCAGGAACTCCTGAGGTTCTCAATTGCCTCTCTTCTGTGAGAGCTTTCATGTGCTCCATCTAGAACAAAACTCTCACCAAAGCAAGCTATCAGGACATACTAGAAAAAAACCCTTCAGGTTTAAAAATAAGGTTTAACATGCTTCTGTATCTTTCCGTCTTTAACATTCCGGAGAATCTCAGGATGAATTCAACTTTTTTAAATATTGGAAAGTGAAACAATTTCAAGAGAGCTGGTGTCTGCTTTCCACCGGGAGCCGTCAAAGGTGTTTTAAAAAGGTACACCGCTAAAAAGCAGATATAAGTATATTTTGACCTACAAATAAAATGTAAAGACTTTTAAACTTGTTTAGAGGAAGACAGAATGAGAGACACTTAAACTGGCTATCATGCTCACAATTTAGAATGAGGAAATAATGTTGTGTCGCTCAATGTTGTACCAATATTTAGATGAAAGAAGACGACCCAGTGTCTATTCAGCAATAAAAAAAAAGGCATTTGGACTCATTAAATAGAAAAAAGCTACAAAATAAAAACAAGAGCACTGAAGAGATGAAATTTCACTTGAGGAAACTGAAATACTTCAAGACACTACATTTTATCAGTTCCGAAACAAAGACTTACCTTTTATAGTCTCAAATTTTACAGATACAAAACAAGTTAAAGTAGTTAAATGTTTGCTGAATTTCAGAAAATCTAGAGTGCTGCATGCCGACATGCAAAGTACTTTGACAACTGAAATATTATA
The DNA here is from genome assembly GCA_033124195.1 of Coracias cyanogaster. NCBI lineage: Eukaryota > Metazoa > Chordata > Aves > Coraciiformes > Coraciidae > Coracias > Coracias cyanogaster. The sequence continues at coordinate 34,752 of JAVSBS010012555.1, read as the reverse complement.
TGCCAAAATGTAAAACTTGTGTATCTAGGAAACATGTTAAATAAAAGAACTACTTTGAAGCACCTCGCTGAACTTGCTTCGAATACAGCAATGTTAATCTCCAACAATGTACTCATTCTTTTGAAGATTTCCACAGAAAAGTGGCAAGACTAAGTCTACATAATATTTGTATTTAAAACCTAAATATCTGAAAGGTGTTCCAATGAAATAGAAAAGTCTCCCAAACCCCACAAAGCAGAAACTAATACTACTTATGGAGAATACTCTCTCAAATACAAACTTAGGTGAAATAGGCATAAATTAGCGGGAGGCTTGGGAGACAGTAAACAAAGTGTAAAAAAAAGTTACAGAACAGAAAATGCAAACTGTACTTCAAGCTGCACTCCAATATGAAATCAAATCGGGACTTAGTGGGCTGCATCCCCTAGCATTTCTAGGCTCTGGAAAGACCATAAATTACACTGCTTTATCCACATTTTAAGATTCTAGGAAAAAAAAATGCCACAAAACTGACACACAGTAAGAACCATGGTTAAATCAGCATAAAAGTGCATAATTCCTGATGAATGAAGAATACTACCTGCATTTTCTGCTACACATCTTCAGTCTCATCTAATAAAATAAAAAACAACCAACCACCAATGTCCAGACACTGTTTAAAACCATTTTAAAAGTCTATTAAGAGAGCAGAGTAAGAAGCTGACAGACTCACATTGATTAGTTGACTGGAAGTAAGATGCCCTGAAGATGTTAAAGAAGCCACCCTGCAAGTAACAGGTGTTTTCTTTCTAAGCAACCCAGAGGGAATGACTGGTCAAAAATGTTAACAACCAAAACAAACTCAGGCTCAATGAGAATTTATATAAACATGTTTCCTCAAATTCACTAGACCTGAAACATTTAATACACTCAGTACATAGGGAAAGGTCTTTAAATGGGTTAGTCTGCTCACAAGCATCTATTGCAAGTTTCAAAGAATGAGTACTTTCTTCATTCAGTCATCACGTATCAAGCAGGAGATTGTAGCTGGACTAAAAGTCAGGGGAAAAATGTCTGGTTTCTCTTCCTTGTTCTGCTATGAAATATACATATGGCATTCAGCAAGTAATTTATCCCTTTTAGTCTTCATTCAGTCCCTCCATCTAATTCTCTTTTTACAAGAGTATTGTAATGTTTAATTCATTAATGTTTTTGAAGACTTGAGAGATTAGAAGGAACTCCACAGATCTGCCTATAAATAACCAAGCAGCAGATGGGCAGCTACATTCAAAACTGTAGCAGCTTGCAATTTCAGGCACAAACAATAGAACAAATAGTAACAGACATTCTGAAATACTGGAGGAAAAGGGGAAAGAAAAAAAAAGTAAAGCATCAAATCACACAGGATTCAATTCTTTTTTTGTTTTAAAATCAACTTCTGAATTGCAGACCTTCAAAATTAGCAGCTTTGTTCCCTGAAGCCAGCATGCTTTCCCTGATCAGCTGAAACAAAGTTTGTCTGTCCAACACAGAAATAATATTCATGTGCAAAAGAGGGAGAAAGCTGAACAACACAATTATCTATATAATTATTATTTCACCTTCCTTTAAACCTACATTAGAGGATGTCATCTCTCCCACAGCTAAGTGGCACAAAGACAGAGATAACACAAACAAAGGTGCCTCCAGGGCTGATAATCCAGGGTAATTTGAGAAGCACATCAAACCTGCCCAAGAAGTAGAAAAAAAAGCTGTAAGCATTCATTAGTTAATGCTGTCTTCAATTAAAGAGCACACGGAACTGGGTTACTCAGCTGGAGAGTTTCAAAACAACAACAAAACCTGACAGATAAACAGCCGCTTAGGTACTCAAATGCAATGTTTGGCTTTTACTCTTTAACATACAATGTGCAGCACTAATAAATTTAACATTAGAGCCCTTTAAGACCTCAGGAGAAAAGGTAACTGCACATGTTTACGGAAGATCAAATAAAGTTTTTTTTCTTTTTCAACTCTTTTATTCCTTTTATTTTCTTCTTGACTATCTGTAAAAATTATCCATAAAAAGGCATACTGAACTTTTCTATTAGGCCTGATTTTCAAGTTGTACACAAAGAAAATATTCCTGATCTTCCACAATCTGTTAATTCTAAAAGATTAAAAAAATAAAAAAAGACTCAGTAGACTTCATCAGTATGTAAACTTGCTTAATTTTAAAGCAAAACGTAACCATACAATGTCAGTTCCATTACACATAAGCAGTTAGTACTATAACCCAGCAACTTGTGAGGGCAGATGAATGGACAGATTCAAGAAGTGCTCTATTTTTGGTTAAACCTAGGGTTAACAGTTTGCTAGGCCATGATCGAAAAGCACATTGTCACAGCTCTATCAAATTTAAGCTTGGGAAAACTCCGTTTCTTCTGCCCCATTTTTACCTGGAGGTTCAAGTCTTACCTTGTATACTTTGTCTTCTAACTATAGCTAACAAGAGATTTAGAAGAGCTGTCTGTTAACTACTTCCTCTATTGCCCCCATCTTCCATATCCATTACCCATCTCTTTTCACCCCCTCAACATTCTGTGAAAAGGGAAATAAAAGACAAGTGGCAAAAAGAAGCGACAAGAAATATAATGAATAGTGAACCAACAAATGGAGAGCAAGCGAACAAGAGAGGTTATGCCATCTGAGAAGAAAATTACATTGCTCTTTTAAATTTTTAACTTTGATCTCAGTCAACTATTCATTTCACAGAATGGTTGAGCTTTTCCTCAGACCTAGAGCAAGTGTCAGAGAAAAAGATGACTACCAAGCCCAGATACACTATAACTGATGACACACAGCAACACATGCAGAAGTTTGTTACTATTCTACAACACATGACATACAAAATGATAGCTTGCAATAGTTTTCTAACTTTTCCAGCCTCAGGCCAAGCCAAACACACCTGGCATATGTCCAATTACAGCAGTTTTCAGGCTTCTTTAGTATAGCAGAGAAAGTAAGCAAAAGGTTTTGGATGCCTCTCCATTTCCTTTCCTGCCACACTTACAAAGACACAAGCTTGTCCTTGTAAGGTGTTACCACACGCAACAGAAGACTCTGATCTACCTTATAGCCACCCCTGCAATAGGCAGCCAAAATATTAGAGCTGCAGTCCTCTCGTATAGTCCCAACTCACTTTGCAGCATCAAGTGAACACAGAACATACAAAATGATGCAATTTGGGAGCTTGCTTCTTCCACTGCTCTCTACATAGCAATAGCTCAATTGAAATGCTATGTTCAAAGCACAGCACGTTTTTTTCTCTTCCTTATCATACTTCCCTAAGGCTCATAAAGAAAGAAAAATCTCAGGTTCAGCTCTTAAAATTTTACTTAGATACCGGTTCTTTAAGGAACTGTCCAAAAATAGTTTGTGATGAAGGACCACAGAGAGCTCTTACATCTTCAGTACTTCATGTAACTAACTAAAACAGTGGGAGGAATGAGATTAGACAATTCGGGCCATAAGCAGCTAAGTCCAAAGACCAAGTCAAAAGATAAAACAGCTGCACTGATGAGTGCAACTGTTGGCAGTCTGGAGCAAACGACAAATAACGTTCCTCTGGGGTGCAAGATTAGACCTTCTTGTTCCTTTTGTAACATTTATATAAGAAAACAATCTACAGCTTAACAATACACATACTTGGCGTTGGATACAAACGTGTGTGGCTCAGGCTCTCAGAAGTCACTTCTCAGCTCAGTATAGTGACACTACAACTGAATGGAAACAAAAAGAAATGTTCTTCTAAACTGAAAGGCATCTAGGATGGCAGGGTGTATGAGAGGCCAAGGGATTGTCTGAGAGCAAAAGTAGGGTGAGGTGTAGACATAAGTGTAGCAGACGAAAGCAATCAGCCTTTTTAGGTGGAGAAAACTGACCCAGAACAAGAAGAAAACAAATGAAGGGCTAACAAAAAGACTGCTTACAGATCTCTAAAACTTTGGCTCTGATATCTACCCAAAAAGTTCCCAGCTCAAGGGTAAGATTGTGTGGACCTTGAAACATCCTGAACAATTTCTTCTGTATTAAAAAAAAAAACCACACTTAAATTTACAGTAGTGGCTTCCCCCCACCTCACAGCACAACACAACACACAAGGTAGACACAATGAAGATAGTAATAAAACTCCTTTCACAAGGAATAAATACATAATTTGAGAACTTTGGTAATCTTAATCAAACACAAAAGTAGAGGAGATTGAAATATGCCTGATCTGGTACATAAGCAATCTGTTCATTCGTATTTCTACGTTTCAAAATATTTCAGAATTACATTAATTCATTGTTATACAAAACAAAAGTAATTATCTGTGCTGCCCCTGAATTACTGTGTGCAAGAGAAATCTTTCCCTAACTTGCAGAGTTCTATTTTTGTACTCATGTTAAAAATTCTGAACATTTCAGCTGCAAAGCACAAATTAAACTGGCCACAGCAACCACCTGCAGTAACCACAGCACCTCCCCCTCTCTTCCAACTGCTCAAAATAAAACATGTAGTATTCCACTATCATGAATAAATAAATGGTCATATACTTCAGTGAATATACAATCAAGCTCTCTAAACTGCTACCCAGAGCATCATTCACAGATGTGACACTCACTCTCCACTGACACTATTTTCTAGGGCCAATTTGGCACATAACATGAAAGAAGTAGCAAACGCTATGCTAGCGGAGAGAAAACAGACAACCCATACTGATGGTATATTGATTAGAAAGAAACCACTGCTTTTACTAAAACCAAAAAGGAGATAAAGCATGGTACCTTTCATCTACATATTATGTGTCCATCCTGACCCTTGCCCTCACAAGCCATTTATTTTCTCAACTTCAGCCATACATATCATTTAGCTACAAAAACATCAAGGTAACATCAAATCCGTTTATCTTACTCTTCCAACAGATTTTTTTTTTAGGCTTATGTGGTCTGATCAGCACTTATCCTTCAAGACACCTCTCTGAGAACACAACTCAAATTCAACTCTGCTAACACCATACCAGTTTAGCTTGACTGTGAATTCTCACATGCCTACTACATCTATCTCCCCTGAATCCCTGATTCTGTGGAGCCCTAAGCCATACCTTCATCTCCTCTTAACTATTGTAATTTCCTTCTTAATGGGTTCTTTATGTCCCAGTGTTCCAAACTTCAGCTTGTCCAAAATGAAGCAGCTCATCTTCTCACCTAGAAACAGGAAAACAACACTCCATATTGATTTTCACTTGCTTCCTCATCAAGTTTAGAGTCTGCTGTAAGGCTATCCTCACTTCAAAAACCTCTCACTCTCATTTAGTCTGAATAATAGAAAGCTTTGCCAGTGCATTTTTCTATTTGCACCCTCAAGGTGCTCAAGCCTCTCATTTCTCTTCTGTGCACAAGCTTATCAACCCCATCAGAGCAGCAACAATATACCCCAATGCTTTTAAAACTTCTTTCCTTACTCTCAACCCACAACCACAGCTCCCTCTTTAAATTACAATTCACATTATATCCAGTCTTATGCTTAAACATCTTCTAGTGTATTTGCAAACACTAAGACTACATGAGACAATGGAAAAGAAACAGCATTATTTTATAGTATATAAACCAAACTATGTAACATAACTTTAGTATCAGAAGCTTTGATTATGTTATAGCACCTTTTAATTTTTTTTTTTAATCACAAGATGAAAACAAAGTAGGTAGGTTGAAGAAGACACGAGTTAAAACAGTCCAAATACATTTGTGCAAAACCAATTGCAAAGGTATTGTTCTGAGCGATATATTCAAAGCTTCATAAGAACCACATACATTGCACAAAAATTTTAAAGATCTTATTTTTGGAAGAGACTGATCTTACTTACCATTGGCACTGGAATGTAACACTGTCTGTTAGGGATACAAGTTTGAGCTCCAGATTCTGCAAATTTAAATGAAAAAAATTATTTGACCATCACTTTAGATGTTAATCCAATCTAAAACTAGTTCCTTGGAAGCTGAAAACAAGGGTATGTTACAAAGCTACATGACAGGGAAGTCAACGTGTCCATCATATGTTCACAAACACTTGTAAGCTATGCATTCGAGTTCACTGGGACACCAGGAAACCCTTATGTTCTACCAAAACATATGGTAGCCATCAACATTGTTTATAATTAGCAGGCAATGCTCCTGAGGCAGCACCGGAAGCAGTGGGAAAGTAACAAGAACCAGAATCTTTCTATTATGCTTTCAGTCAGAGGTAATCTATGCAGAGTTGCAGGCAAAATGGAAAACAGAATGGGTTAGTGGTTTTTTTGGAAAAGAAGGTGTTCCTACAAAGTTAATCACTGCTATAAAATTTTTTAAAAGGCAAAGTACAACTTGAAATAAAAAAAATGTTCATAGTATAGTCCCTATTTGCGTTAGAGGACGCAGAATTAAGAGATACACATCAAATGCAAAGCCTCGGCAAATGCTTTAAGACTCTGGTGAAAACTTGTAACTGATCAAATTCCACCTACCAACGAAACCCAGAAACTCAAAATTTGTGTATACTGTATTACAGGCAAAGCCAAGATGCTAAACACATTTCATAGGTTTTACAGTTATTCAGATGCAGTAGTCGTTACAGAAATCTGTCTCACAAGAAGTATTAAATTTAAAAAAAAAATACATTACTGGAAGTTTTCTAGTCAGGAAAAAAAAAACAACCAACTAGTGGCCTCAAAAGGATGGAGAGATGGCAAAAGTACACATCTACAGATCAGAAACAAGAATATCAATAGCAAGTGCTCAAGATAGCTTGAAGACAGATGCAGTGGAAATCCTGCAACATTATTTCTTATACCTGCAAGGCCCTAGGGTAGACTTTGCCTATTTTATCAGAAGCTACCTGTTGAAGGTGTTTTGTACTTCCCCAACCACTCATTGTCACTAGGGAATAAAGGTGCTCCTCATCATATTTTATATTCCTAAGGACTCTTGACAGTTATGTACCATTGTATTGAAGTTCACCATCAATGTATCTAGTCTCTTCCAGAAGTACCTCCAGTTCCCCTCCTTACTACCACTCCATAGCAGCAGCCAAGTGAAACTGAGCTGAACTTCAAGCTGACTCCTGTTTTCTGCTGCTGGAAAATAACAGAAATATGTATATTTCCCGTGTTTACATAAACTTTACTGAGAAACGTGATTCCACAGCCAATTTAGAATTATAGTCTATAGCCAGAAGACATCACGGCACTGTTTCTTCTAAAAATACATGTATTTTCTTCTCTTTTGTTTCTAGGAAAAGTGGTGTTACAGATCATCTAAACAGCAAAAAATATTACCTATTAGCATACTACTTTAGGAAAAATAGTCTGCTGAGGTGATTTTATAGGATTCTGCAAGCAGCAATCTATGATATAAAGAACTGTACAAAATTCTAAAATCTATCACCAAAAAGAAAAAAAGACACTGTAATTGTTCCTAATTTTGGTGGGGTTTTTTGTTATGTTTTTACTTCCCTGATATTGCAAAGCATGATCAGCACCTTACCAGCAGGCCTCTCTGACCAAGCTTCTGTTCTGTGGTCCATCTTCCCTATTTTCTCATCCTTAAGTTTCTGCTTGGTATAGACAATAGGATGAGGACTACAGAAACTCACATCTGGAAAAATGAGAACCCTTACTAGCATAGAAGTTCATCACCATCACTGTTCCTATAATGCAGTAACAGTATTCATGATTTACTATACACTGAATACTAGCAGACAATGCCATCGAACAGGGAAAGGCGGAGGAAAAACCCAGTACTCCTCATCACAGTGAATTGTAAGGCATGAACAAAGTCAACATCCAATCATTAGGACAATGCAGACACTGCAACACTAAAAATGCCGAGGATCAGTATTTCCTTTGGGACGAAGAAAGAACAACTGATAACAGCAGCTATTAATACCCACCCGTGTAAGCCTCATCAGTTTTCTTCATTAAAAAAAAAAAATTACAAAAACTCAAAAAACCAAAGAACTATTCTCCGCTCTTGCTTCTGTACACTAGGTCAAATTCTTTAAGGAAAAGAGTGCTTTAGAGCATCTCCCTCCCACAACTGCCTGGCTAATAAGGTCTGTTAGGAGGTAGCATGGGACACTACAGTTATGGGGGGAAAGGTAAAACTGCTAGACAATGGACCTGTCAAAAACCAAAGAAATGGCAACCACGGCTCTGAGCAAGCACTGCTTCAGCAGTGAATCAGCTTCCCCACAGGGCAGCGCTTCCAGAAACCCAGGAGCGCCCGACGCCAGGGCAGTGACACGGCCGTGAGTCGCCCCCGCTCCCGCCGCCGCACTGACCAGCGGCGATTCTCCGGGAAAACCCCCATGAGAAGACGAGCGGATGGGTGAGCCAGGGGCTCCCGGCCCCGTCTCCCTCCGGGGAGCTCTCTCTTGCCCGAAGCTCTCTCCTTCCTCCCTTCCCGAGCCTTGCCGTGACATCCGCGGGGCGGCCGCGGCGGGGTCGGGCGGGAGGTGGCCGCCAGCCTCCCGCACAAAGGCAGGCCCCTGGGGCAGCGGCCACTCGGGAGACACCGCGGCCACGGACGTAGCGGCGGCACGAACAATACCCAGACCTGTTGCGCGGGTTCTCCTGGGCTGCACCGACCTGCCGTGCCCTTGGCCCGGGAGCAGCCAGCAGGACCCACAAAGGGAGAGGGAAACGGGGCGGGGGGGGGAAGCGGGAGGCGATCTCCGCAGCCAGCGGCCAGGTATCCCGTTAGCCCTGCCGCGGCGACGCGGCGCCGGCCAGGGAAGCCGGGCGCGGGCGTGCTGCCCTGCCGCAAGGCTGGGCCGCCGCCACCCCCCGGGAGGGCCGGGAGCCAGCCGCCGCCCGACGGAGCGGGCCGCCGCACAGCTCCAAAGCCGCCACCCGTGGAACAAAGCGCGGCCAGGCCGCAGGGCCTGTGCTGCGCCCGGGGCCGCCGGGCCGCCCCTCCGCAGGGCTGGGGTGAGGAAAGAGCCCCTCCGCATGCGGCTACTCACCCGGCTGCGGCGCTCCGGGTGCCCGGACCAGGAGGACGCCGGCGGCAGGGCAGGCGGGCGGGAGGACTGACGGACGCGGGGCGGAGCCTGGATCCACCCGCTCCGGCCAAGCTGCGGCGGCCGCCCTGGGCCGCCTCGTACCGCCTCGCTTGCCCGGCCACAGCCCCCGGGGACGAGGGCGGCTCCGACCCCTCCCCCGTCGGCAAGGAAACGGCGAGCACCGGGCGCTGCCGAACCCGCCTCCGCTCCGCTGCCCTCGCCTCAGCGTCGTCCCCCCCCCCCCAGCCTGCGGGGCACGCAGTCGCGGCACCGCCCGCCCCTCCCGCGGAGCCGCCGCGGCGGCCGTGCGGGACCCGCTCCGGCCGAGAGACGGCACCGCAGGGCCCCGCCCGCCGGGAGACAATGCGCCGCTGCCGCCCCACTAGGGGGTGCCGCGCCCCGCGGGCCCCGGCCCCGCCTGGGCCCCTTCCTGCCGCCGCGGCCTCCCGTCAGCGGCTGAGGGGCCGCGGAAAGTACCCGGTCTGGCCCGGGCTAGAGTCCGACTGACTACGGACTTCGTAGCACTAGCAGTCCTGTTACGGTAACAGGAGTCGTGCTTTCCTGTGTGGAGATAGGTGTGGGTGAGCGGGTGTCCGATTGATCACAGGTGAAGAGTGGTCGTTGATGGTGCCTCAGGCAGATACCAGCTTCCACCTGCGGCCCTTCATCCTCAGCGTTTCAATAACCCCAACACTAACGCCTGTTGTATTTCCCCCAGATCGCAGCTAACAACCTGTTGTCTGTGCAGGCTGCTGGACAAACATCCTGAAACTCTGTCACGCCAAGACTAAAATAATACAAGCAAAAATGTGCAAAGAAATGCAATGAAGAAAGCCAGCCAGAATGCTTATCTTGCTTTTAGTCTAACTGCCTTAGGTCAAGTGCTGTCGGTCTTAAATCTCCTGCTGAACACATCATTTTTAGGCTTTTTTTTTAAATGGCTTCTATGAACTCTATCTTAAAAGTATTTTTGCTCTTGTTTTTTGCAGAGCAATTGAAAATCATTTACTGTATCTCATTGCAAATACAAAAACTGTCTCACATAGGCTTCAACTGCTTGTTTTCTCCCCTCAAAACAGTTTGCAGAACCACCGTTTACCCCCTTTCCTGGTGGCTGCCAGTCAACATCTGCTGTAGCAATAACACTCAGCGTCGCCACTGGAGTACGCCCGTGGTACTGAGCTCATCCTTGGCCTCTGCTCACTTGGAAAGCTATCCTCTTCCCAGCAACACAGCCTACTGGACATGCAAGAGCTAAAGATAAAGAATTGTCATTGAAATTTTGAGAGGACACCTTGCAGCCAAGGCCTGTAAGCCTTGAGAACATACCTTCTCTGTCAGGTCTTCCTTTCTTGGAAGATTACTTAAAACAGCAGCAGCAAAAGAAGAGGAAGAGCAAAAAAACTTCCCTAACAATCTGTAGAGATAAGCAGAGATAAGTGTTCATCAGCTTCCCACCAAAAGTCAAGAAGCATATATATTTTGTACTTTATTAAAAGAGGAAAATTCTAACATTTTAAGTGCGTACAGTAATGGTTTAAGAATGCGCCAGATACAACTTTGAGGTCACTCTTCTACATTCATGCTTATTTATTGCATACTTGGGGTCAGAAGGTAAAGACAGTAGACAGAAGCTTTCACTATTCATCAATATTCACTTTTCTGTCTTTGTAATCTCTGACTGTAGGACAAGAAGTATTTAAGAGCACTAGATGAGTGATCTGATGCCCTGCAGATGTCTAGCACAAGTGAAAACTCAGTGGAAGTCACTGATACATACTTTTAATCTTTAAAAGAAGCAAAACTAAAATCAACAAAGAGAAAGCTACAGCTGACTGCCATACCTAGTTTTTCTTTTGTTACTTCACACTTCCAAAAGCCTCCATAGTGCAGACATTACATTCTGTGTACCATTCCTATCACATAACCTATGGTGGTATGGACATCTGTGCTCCGGACCACGACAAAAATATATGAAAGTACATATATCTATGACAAGACTCTGCACTTCTGGTGCATTTGGTTTGGTTTGCGGATCTCAAACTTTTCAGTGTTAATTCTAATAAAATTTCTCATAGTTACTATTGAGAGAAGAGAAATTTAGGTCAAAAGGACATAAAACACACTTCTCTGTTTTCCTGGTCACAACTGGAATCTCTTCTCAATGCCTAAAAGAGGCTTCTCCTCCTGTGGAGAGGAGAGGCAGAACTCTGCAGTGGCTACCAATGTTCTAAGACAAAGCAACCCAAAAGTCACTCTCATTTGTACTCTAGCTGGAGCTGTGTTAGTTTATCAGGATGTTGTAACAGGTTTTCTGACTTCCTTTTCCATGTACACTCTGCTCAGTGATTTGCCAGGAGAGAATCTGAGATGAATAATTTTGTTTAAGGTCATACCGGCAGTTCAGAGTTGTAGTTAATTGCCTTTGCCATGCAAACTGCCGGTAGAAAGAAATCACAGTACCTTTTTGTATCAAGGATCCATGTGATTAAAACAGGCCTTAATATAGGCTATTTTTCTCCAGCAGCCATGCCAGATTTACTGAAATACAAATAAAAGTAAATAGGCTGAAAACATCCTGAGCTTTGGGCTCTGTGCTGCATGCCACCACAACAGAGCCTTTGTTAGAGGCAGAGCAGTGCTCTCACAATAGAGTTACTGCTTCCAGCTTCAGCTGCAGCACTTCCAGAAAAATCAGCCTTCAAAGGAAAACAAACCAACCCCACACACACTTCTAGTGGACAACAGCTATGACACTGGTCCCAGGTGCTACCAAGTGTGACAGTGACCATCTTGTGCAAGCACCCCGTGGGCCCACTACGCACCTTCACTGTCGCCCCACTTGCCACTGGGCTCAGGGGGACGCTGCTGGGCACAGCCTTGCACCAGGCAGGCTGGAGACTCTCCACCTGGAGTGATTTACTCTGCTGCCTTCCTTATTATTTGCTTCCACGTCTTTGGGCAACAGAGAGACAACTGTTTTTACCTGCAGCACAAAAATGAATGTGAGTAGTTAAATTAGTGTAAGCTGGCACTATTCGGTGTAAGTCGCTAGGGATGTAACTTGCAGATCACTGCAATTCATAAATGGTAGATACAGTAAATAAGCAAATAACTATATGCTGTGGGATTAGCATAGGCTTGCAGTGGTGAATTGTAAATAAAAACTGGAGAGTATTTTGTATGTGGAGCTTTATGATCATAGCAAGATGGCATAATTGTATTCATGGGTAAGCAGCAGAGCCATCTACTACTTTAAAGCCTTATGGATTTGACATACAGCCAGATTTATGTTGGCAAAACAGTTTGAAAAGTCCCTTCTATGTTGATAAACATTATCAGGAGGTTTGGAAAGTGGAAGTGACAGAAAAATATAAGCATTCAGTGCACATTCAAAACATTAAGGAACAAACAAAAGATCTGCTACAGTGCTCAGGATGTGAACTCTCCTTCACTGGCTTCTGAAGGTAGCCACAATCACCTGCTATTAGCATAAAAATTTGAAATGTCCTTTCAAACACAAATACTAGCTTTTAATCCTGAACTGAGGAGTGATTGTTTCTTCTGCAGCAATTAGCAACAAAGCCTTAAATTGTGCTCTTAATAGAATCTGAAACTCGAGTCCCAAATAGGCCAAACCCGTGACACTGCGTTTCCTGATGAGCACAAGCTGAAGGCCTGGTGCACTGTGTAGGCAGGGCCTAGCAGGTTCTGAAGGATCTAAATGTTATTATATTCATACGTACCACAGGGTGTATAAAACAAAGTTTTAAATAGCTATCTCATGTTGGCAATAATTTTGAAGTACTTCAGTTTAAATTAAAAAAAAAAAAGAGAAAGCCTTTGTTTTATAAAGGTCTTTGCATGAGTGACATGTCTGTAATGAGAGACAGTAGTAGGAATCTTTGCAAGATCCTGAAGAAACCAGAGGCTTTTGTGTCTTTTTTTCATATGCTTCTTAGTACTTAGGTAGAAACAATAAAGCATACCCTGATCTCATCATATCCTTCCAAATACTAGACGCTGTTGGATTTTATGTCCTGCAGCAAACTCTTCAGTGACTTTTATTACTTTGCTTAATTACTTTTTATTTTCTATAAAATGCAATCTACGTAACTTGTCCTTTCCTTCCTACTGAGGAAATTAGGGCTTTCTTGTAAAAAATAAAATAGAAGCCTAAAGGCTGCATTGCCTGAGTAGCTACCTGAGAAATATGTAATGGGAAGCAGAGCTATCTGTGGTCAGTATGTTGCTGCCCAGGTTTCTTAAACACTAGCATGGTTTCCTCACAATTTATTTAATCTTGTGAAGGAGTAGTGGTTTCTGGCTGGCAGTAGTTCCTGAGTCCAGGGGGAATGCCTTCCTTTCCACACAAGAAATCAGTTCATGGGGTCTGGCCTGAGTCTCACATGCAGTAACAAGGGTATGGATCTTGTTCTCATCTCTGTAGCTTTAGTCAGAAGGTACACAACAGCAGAATGGAGATGGGCATGTCTCAGGTGGCTGCACATTCGTGGCTGCAGGGGAAGGAGACGAGAACCAACTTACTTGGCATGTTAGGTGCTTGTGCCATACCACTGAGCAGGTTTGGTGGGTTGTCTACAACATACTCCATCGCCTGATGGCTCAATCTGATCATGGATTACTGCTGTGGTGCTTGCTGAACTGTACTTCCCATACTAGTTATGACATGAGGCATAACAGCTCTGAAAAAACATGACTCTGAAATGCTAACTATAGCAGTAACAGAGGGACTGCTGATAGTGACATTTTGAATGACTCCTGTACAAAGCGCCTAATGTTCTGCTGGAACTGTATTTGCAGCTCCATGCTGTTTTCTTCTGCTTGCACCAAAAAAAGAAAAAGCAGGGTTTTTTTCCAATGAGAATTGATTACTTACTCTTGCCTTGCTCTTTAGCCATGGCGTTTATTAGCATTTGCCTGTAGAAGAAGCTGCATTTTGTACCACGACCATTTTTGCTTGCGTTAGATTTGCATTTCATTTCAAGCTTCAGAATGAACTGTTAGTAAAATATTAACAGCATAAAGGAGGTTGGATGGTAATGTATGTCAGAGATCTTAGAAAAAGGGAAGACAAAGGTGGCTTTATACTTTGTGTGTGCATTCCCCATACAGGGTGATTCTAGTGCAGTTCTGACCAGGAGGTGTTAATGAGCATGTTCTTGAGAAAAGCTTCTGCGGTTTTCTTCTAGGGGTCAGAAGGGGAATCATTTGGAAAGATAAGAAATTGTAAGGAGTTTCCCAACAACATTTTTTTTCTGTGTGTCTAAATAGCAGATCTTTCTATGCTAACAAGGACTGGTCGGTTATGGATTTTAAATACATTTGCTGTATAGGTTCCTCTTCTTACAGCTTGGATTTCTAGCTTTACAAACAGCAGCTGACTTCTAAGGTATATACTAACACTAAACACAATCATTGTTAGCAACAGGGAATTGAAAGAGGGTAAGAAATAGAAGCTATTTTTAGAGGCAGAAAGCCAGAGCTCTTCAATGTCAGAGAAAAGCCATTTTTAGGAGTAAGTGACTGAGCTGGTTAAGATTCATCACTGTGTCTGCTAGGCTATAGATGTCCTTAAAGCTTCCTGACTTTATAGTTTATTATGTTTATTAAGCATTTAAGAGCTTTCAGTGGTAACCTTTGGTGTAGGAGTGTGCTTATTTTATAGAAATTCAGTATTACTCAATTTTCAGTTACTCCACATTCAGTGTTCACCCTGCATGTCAGAAATCCTGTTCAAGAAATGTCATGGCTAAAAACCCAACTATTTTACCAAAGAAAGGAATTACATCTGTAATTAAAGAAGAAAACATTTTGGAATGTCTAATGGTAATTTCTCATTGCTTTATCAAAACCATTATGTACAAACTTTACATTAATATATTTTGAAAGAGTAGTCTCAAGTATAATTAATTGTACTTATCCTTAACTTAAAATCTTTCTGAAATCTTAGTCAGAATGGCCAGGATTCTCCAACACATCCAAAAGCCCTAGGAGCCGAATCATAGGACATGTTTCTAATCCACAGAGGTGTTTTAAAATCCCACTCGTTGGTCCTCATTTTGTTGTTGTTTTGCATAGTTTACAAGCAGCTTGTAAACCTCTTTCTATATCACTATTCTAAGCGAATACCTCAGAAGTCATGGGAAATCAGGCTGTAACATCTATCTTATTCACGGAGGTCACACACATTACAAATAGGTTGTTAAAGTTATTTACACCACCTTAAAGTACTATTTAAATGCAATATGAATAATACTGTCTAATCCAAAGTGCTGATAATTTTCTAGTCTGAGAAAAGGGCTTGTTTAGCTTTTCGTCTTTACAGTATTTGGTGTTATACAACAACTGAAATTTGGATGTAACTGTTCAGTACTAAATTAGGTACTTGGCACATTGTCTTCTAGTACATGAACATAATTTCAGAACAGCTCATACTGAGAGATAGGAAAAATAGGGCAGAGATGAACGAAATCACACAACAATTTTTACTTAATAAGGTAATACTGAAAAACTTTCATAAAAACCAAAAATTGCTGAAAAACATTATAATACACTGAGTTATTGTAACAAAATTTTACAAACCATAAGTATCTACATTCCCGTGTGTAAAAAAAAAATACTAAAAAATCTTCCCTTACAGATTCATAGCAAATACTATTTCAGCAAATGATCCTTTCTAAAGAAAAGATCATTAAAACTCCTCATATTCTTCCCGTGACCCAGTGGGCAGGTTGAAACCCAATGTACTATGAATTAAATTTTCAGCACTATAAACTGCAAGGGAACTTATCAGATGCGCCCAGATAAAAGAAAAGGAATCTCAGAGAGCACAGTCAGAGGCAGGTCAAATACACGTGTACAGCTCCCTTTCAGGGCATGGCAGGGGTAGAAAGCATTCTGTACTTGCATTAGACAAAACATTCAAAATTAGTCATTTTGATTGTATAAAAGCCAATTTCTTATACTGTAACCAATATTGGCAACTACATTATTGCTTCAATAGTATCTTTCTTGTAATGATAGTAAAGGTATTTGTCTACATTTTTCAGCATTAAGAGCTAAATTTTAAATATTTCTTAATATTAAACTGGTTTAGCTTCAGAGAGGCAGGAGCTGGGTGGACTCTTTCCTGCAGACTGGCGCAGGGTATGCAGTAGCTGACTCACGACTATCACGACAGCCTATCTATACCTACCCATCAAACTCGGCCAGTCGATCTCTGTGGTTTGTAGATCCTTTTATGGTGAGCTGTTCAAGCTGCTGTGTTTGTTCTCAGACTCTACAGAAAAGGAACAGCAATTTGCAACATCACACACTTGCATCTTTCAGCAAAACTGTGGTAGTTCTATTATTTTTCAGGTTTTGCAAAACTGTGTTTTGAGCTGGAGATATAAGCAGAACTTGCACCTAATGAAATGGACATATGGAGCCAGGGCTCTTCAAGTTCTGTGCTTCTTTAGTGGATGTATTGCTTGCTAATAGTTTGATACCATTACTGACTTTTATTGCTTCTTTCTATGCCGGATTGCATTTCAGGATTTTTTAAATGTTTGTTTTAACTGAATCAGAAGTATATTTGCAATGTCAACATATCTGAAACAACACAGACTGTTTTGCTTAAGTATTTTGCAAGGACTCTGCTAGTTTCACGTGATTTTATGAAATAATTGGTTTTCATTCATTCTTCGCCTAAACCCTTTTTCATAACTGACTGTGGCTCTCTTTCATACTTTATCCATAAGTAAAACATATGTGTCCTCTAGTTCTAACCAGCAACTAGAACCAGACTACTGTTTGCTTTTCTATCCTAATAGCAAGTATTTTGCTTATAATGTACTGCCCTGTATAGCAAATATTTTGCTTACAATATGCTGCCTTGTATTTATTAATGCCTGTATGCTAAGAATCTGGAACAAAATAGAGGGGAAAAAACCTATAGAAAGTTAGAATTCTCAGGACTGAAAAGAAACATTTGAGTTTTCCATATCTTGACATTGCAGCAAATTGTCCCGATGAACTTTCCTGCTTAAAATTCATGAGCATACTAAGCACATGCAGTCAGAAGTAGCAAGCTTTTAAATCTTCCTTAGGAAAAACAGACCCCATCTATTTTCATTGGCTTCTATACCATCAAGGCCATCTATTAGCCCTTCACAGAAACATATCCTTATGTCCATATCCCCAGTGCTAGTGCCAGTTCTTCCCCTACAGCTTCCTCAACACCCTCACTAGGTCTGGTGAAGTCCTTTCCTGAGCTCTTGAAGACTTGCTGGCCTATTTAGTGGCTTGAGTTTATCACTTCAGTGTTGTGCCGTAGGGTAAGCAAGCAGCCTTCACACCTTTACCTTCAGCTAACCGTAAAAACTGTTATGCATTTCTCAGTTTTAGTTTCTTCCCTGCTTTAAACATATTTTGGGTTTAGCTCAAAATTCTCTTACTGTGCCCATGCTGCCTGTCTACTCATGCCTCTGTCACTTGGAAGATGGCATGTGTCTCTTCATCCTCCCACCTGCAGGCAGGCTCTCCTTCATGGCTGGTCATCTCAGGCCAGAGTTTGATAAGCCCTTACTTCATTTGCACACCCTTGCCACTACCTTTTCACTGTGCATTTTAATTTGTGCAGCTACACAGTGAGCCAGGCTGGAGAGCTAAGATCAAAACCAGCTTCTTTCCCTCCCTGCAAAGTTGAATCAGTCAGCACTTCCACCAAAGGAACAACAAAATCTACCTTGAGTTAAAAAGTAAATCCCTCCTTTTAAGTCACACATGCCCTTACCTCTGAGTCCTCAGTCAGTCCTTTGTGCCTTTGCTGGTATCAATCCTTGACTTCGCTTGTCCTCCCTTCAAACATTTTGCTCTTGTCCAACGAAGTTGATTAGCCAGGCTATTCTAGATTGCTGCTGTGCCATTCTTCAAGTGGTCTCCACTTGAGTGCAACCAGCAAAGTTCAGGGGCTTTCCAATATTCCAGTTCTTGAATGCATGTCAACCTCTGGCAGCACGCAGCAGGTTACACATATGCTGTGATACTTAGTAATACAGAAGGGTTTTGAGATCAGTTAGAATTTGTAAGCTGCACAGAGATTCCCCAGGCAGTTGAGTTCTTCTTTCATTCTTTCTAATTTTCAACCCAATGTAAGAAATGAAACCATTTTTGATAGAATGGGAAGAGGAGCCTTTTCTTAATTCTTGTTCCAGTCCTGCTAAGCCTCATCAGTATTATTAGTGCTTTTGTATGTATAATTCAAGGTGACTATTCATGTATATTAAGTTGCTTGTTTCAGTAAAGTAACTGCAGAATTAGACATATTATTTTGCACTGGAGTGCAAATCTTCTAATCAGATCTGTATAGGTAGCTGCTACCAACAAGAAGCCCTATTCATTTCAAGCATTTCTGTAGCTCCACTGGCAGTACTGTGCTCTGGACTTCAGATCACCTATAATATTAGGGATGTAAAAGGTTGAAAATCAGATTTCTAATTACCAGAAGTTGTTTAGAAGAGCACAATGAGCTTTTAGCTGCATGAAAGATGAGTCAAACTGAAAAACCTGTCTTTGGATCTCTCTGTTCTCTAAAGCAGATACTGGAGGTCAGATCAAAGCTGCTCTTAGCAAAGGTCGTTACCTCCCAGAGCCAGTGTGTGCAGGATACATCCCAGATCATAACTGAAAATGTGCATCATTTATTTGCTTCTAACAGGGAGCA
>JAVSBS010012555.1:0-10495 GCA_033124195.1 Coracias cyanogaster | reverse complement strand
GGAAGAGCCTTGGTGCTGTGTGAGCCCTGCTCAGGAGCAGTCACAACACGGGTGTGTTATCAACACCCTTCTAGCTCGCAGCACAAAACCCTGCTGCTATGTGGAAAACCAGCTCAGCCAGCCCCACTACAGTCTGTCAGGTTGGGGGGATGAGTTGCCTAAGCTGCTGAGGAGCAAGGCCTCCAGCTTCTAAAGCTCCGTGGGTCCAAAGCTGATCATCATTTACTGTCTCTGCTGATGCCTCCAGCCACTTGCCTCTGCTGCCCTGTTGCTCCAAAGGGCCTTTCCAGGTCCAGGTTCTTGTGAGTAATCACTGGAGCTCTGCTGACAGCACCTGCTTCTCAGTTCCCTCTGCTCTCCAGTAGGTTGCCTGTGATACACAGGACTGCATAGGGCTCTTCGCTACTCAAAGGAAACTTATTAAGTAGACTTCCTGTCCTACCTTATCTTTCTACAACTTTTGCACCCCAAATCACATTTATGTGAGCTGATTTGCCAAGATGTGTGTATGCTCATTATTGCAGCTACACAATTTCACTCACATTATGATATGTCTGCTTATTACGAAGAGAAACATCTCACCTATAACACCTGCAGAAGACTCTGCCTCGGAGCAGACCCTTTGTTCCTCTCCTGTTGCCAGATGTCAACAGAGGCCTCCTTCTCTTCTGGCAGGAGGGCAGCTCTTCCCTCCAGAACAGCCATCGGGACTGCATTTGTCTAAAATGAGACACAATTTTAGCTGATCTTCCTGGTTCTTTATTGAAACAGCAAAAGAAGAGATAAAGTAAATGGCTTGACTGAAACCTTATGTAGACATAAATTGTAGTGTAGATTAAGAAATCAGTTTGGTCATAATAATAAGCAGATCTTATCATTACATTTCATTTATTTTAATGGGCACTTTCTGCTGCTTTTATATGAACAAGGCCATTCCTTTTAAATGGAACTCTTCCTCTGTGATTTAGAACACCCAGGACTTCAGGGCATATATATCTGAACTGCACCATAACCTTTCTTACCCTTCCTTTTCTGTTTTGTTTCTTTTTTTCCTAATTGTGCCATGGACCAAACTGTAATCTGTTACTGGTTCCAAGGTGAATATACCATGTCTTCTCATTTCAACAGGACAATTATGTTAGACACCCCAAAGTTCCTCAAAGCTTTGATAGATTTTTTTTTCAAGTTCCACTATTTCTTCTCACAGTGTTCATCAACTGTGAACACATCTCTCATTCTTACTGACACTCAAAAAACTGCCACTCATTTTCACTTTAGAAACCATTCCCACTTTTCTTGATTATTCATGACATGATTTGATTTTTTTTTTAGATACGACATCTCTAGAATGGGAGCAATTATGCATTATCTGGGTGACATTATACATTCATAGTGGTTCGTAAGTAGCACTGTTCTTCTGGAATCTTCTAAAGCACATACAGGTGTATGCAACAGTTTCTAATGAGGTTTTTACATTATTGAATATATCTGGGTAAACTTGTTGTAGCAGTAATCTTCCAAAGAGCAAACCAGCAGTACCTGCTGAGAGGCTTCAAGGGTGGGATAACATACCCAAAAATGAACCCCATTTATAAGAGCATAGAAATGAATGAGCCCATAATTCAGGGAAAAATAACCCTGTTGAGTCAAGTCACTCCCTTTTTGGAGCTCTGTTATCTTAAACTTGGTATCCATGTGTCTCTGAAGGTGCCCAAGCCCGCCACATTAGCACTGCTGGAAAGCAGGAGAGCCATCAAAGCAGTCAGTACAGAAGTCTTCTTCCCCACACCCTCACACTCCTCACAAGGAGGTTGGAGCAGAGCTGAAAGTATCCTCTAAGCCCCAAATTACTGTTTAAACACAAACTGCTAGTCAGCAGTGTGAAAAAGGTGCTAGGTACTGAAAGTGGCTTTTAATCTATTTCTCTCTCCCCTCTCACACTATTCAAACAACATTTTCTACTTGCCTCATAACACATAAAGCTTGGCAGTCTTCACAGGATAGAGTGGGGCTGAACCATTTCAAATGCCCACAGGACTTCAATTATTGTCCTTGCATTTCTGCAATGATTAATGCTTTTGAAAACAGAATAACACTGCTATGGTTGGAGCAGGCTTGCATGTACCCATATGTCTGCAGGCAGGCAGGAGCAGAATTGCCAATGCTCTGCTGACGGCAGTGCCCAATCAATAATCCATGGCAAAAGCATTACAAGCTGTATAATATATTACAGGGTTTGACAGCTGGCAAGTGGTATTACTAGCAGCAGGATGCCTCAATGCAAATCAGATTTTGGAGAATTTGGAATATTTGGAGTTCTATTTTTCAAAGCACCTTCTTGGTATCCATACAAGAGAAACTTGAAAGATAATTTGTTGGAGGCAGTCTTTTGTATTGCTCCATCTCCATAAAACTGTGTTTTTCCCAAAAGAAGAAACTGTGGAAATGAAATGATCTCTAGTTGAAAATAAACATGAACATATTTCAATGTCATTAAAAGGATTAAAAATATACATAAGATTTTCCTACAACCTACAAGGAGTAAAATCGAATCATAGAGTCATAGAATCATAGAATTATAGAATCATAGAATGGTTTGGGTTGGAAGGGACATCAAATATCATCTAGTTCCAACCCCCCTGCCATGGCAGAGACACCTCCCACTAGACCAGGTTGCTCAAGGCCCCATCCAGCCTGGCCTTGAACACCTCCAGGGATGGAGCATGCACAACCTGCTCTGAGCGACCTGTTCCAGTGTCTCACCACCGTCAGAGTAAAGAATTTCCTTCTAATTTCCAATCTAAATCTACCCTATTCCAGTTTGAACCTCTTATCACTCGTCCTATAACTACAGGCCTTTGTGATAAGTCCCTCCCCATCCTCCTTGTAGGCCTTCTTCAGATATGGAAGGCTGCAATACGGTCTCCCTGGCGCTTTTTCTTCTCCAGGCTCAACAACCCCAACTCTCTCAGCCTGTCTGTGCCAGAAAACTTGTTAAAAATTATCTGCTAAATAAAAATATGAATTACAGAGATGTAGTTATTTTGTAAGAGTCCTTCAGACTCATATATTTGTCAAAAACCTGTGATTTAACAGCAGCCAAAGACAGAAGAGAGAGAGAGAAATGCTTTGGGGGGCATCTAAAAGGTAGCTTTGCACTCTCAGGCTGCATTTGGGCATTGCAACATGGTGACATACTTGCCTGTAGGCAAAGCATTTTTTCCGGTTGGTTATGTGCAGCCTCATCTTACAAAGATCAAATCGCTGGGCGTCAATGGCACATCAAGACCTCATGGTTTGTGACAATAGATTTTCATCAGAAATCCTAAGACAAACAGTATGAAACATTCCCTGAGTATAGTGTTAGGTATGGCTTTTATTCATTCTATAATTCTCGTTGTTAATTTGTTTTTATTTTCACATTTTTCTCCTATTTTAGTTTCTTTCTTCATACTATTTTCTTTCTGTCCTCTGCATAACCATTTCTGTCCCTCTATGATGCAGACTTTTCCTCTGTTGCATAATCCTTCCTTCCTTCTCTCCTATTCCTCTTTCTCTTCTTCCCTCACTCTATGTTTTTTAGCCTTTGCTTTTGTTTTTTTTTTTTTTTCTGATTCCTAAATCTCATAGAGTCGTATGCCTACTTCTTGAGTCCCTTGAAAAATAATTCCTTCTTTGCTAGCTACCTCTCTGCATTGGCCTCACCTACATCTCATTGCTTAGAGGTAATTCATTTTTAGGCTGTAGAGAGGCCAAGCACACTGGAGAGTTGAACTGACATGCACAAAGAAAACTCTAGATTCTTTAGCTGTAACTGACAAATTAACACCACACTGATTAGGCTTTAAGGACAGGCTCCTGATAAGTCCAAGGAGTCCTTCTGGACATCTCTTCTACCAGATACTATTTGCTTGTAGTATCCCTACAGTGCTCACAACTTCTCATAGTAAGTGCATCATCTCTCTGAAACTACTGGCATTTCTACAAATACATTTGCTCATGGAATGACATCCGCAAGCAATTCAGATAACACTCAATTAGCGGGAGTCTACAAAGAATGCTCTTGTCAGACACCTCCTAGTCCCCCTCCCTTCCTCTGAATGTTCAGGCCAGGAAATATATTTTTTTCCTCCTCCACTTTTCTGTGATTTGCATTTTTCATTTGCTAGGTGTATTACAATGTCCTATTTATCTTGGACTGCAGCATCAAGATCTTTGTGCATCTTATTCTCTTCAGGAATTTCTCAGGTAAGTATTTCCCCGCTGCACGTATTTGTTAAACAAAGACAAAAAAAAATTGTCTCATGCAAAAAAGTAGAGACTGTCCTCAGAGAGAGCCAAAATCCTTCTGAAGAATAATTAGTTTTCTGGATACAATTCAACACAATGCCATTGTGTGTGTGAACATGTGTTAGCAAGAAATAAGAGCTTCAAATCATATAAGCTCTCTCCTAAGTGATTGGAATTATCAGAAAAAAAACAGTTCCGTGTATGTCAGGGTTCTCATATACCTTTCGCTCAAGCTCTTACACAGAACTAATAAATATATTCCCTGAGAGCCCTTAAAAATTGTTCCCCACTCCTAAGCACTGGATTCATGGGGCTGGGAAGAGAGAAGTTACCATTATTAGAGAAAAACAGCTTCAGTCTGAACACTGCCCCCAGCAATGCATTTATGATGATACAGAATATATTACCTTAAGCTACTCTTAGAAATAGTTCATTATTTTGATTCCTCACTCAGTGGAAAGAGCATGCAGCAGGCATACATGTTTTTAGCCAGCACTTCTCTGGCTGGTGCATGGTTTTCATTGTGTAGTACCATCCCAGAGGGCTTGCAGAGAGGCCTGAACCCTTTGAGAACATTGCCTGACTCTGTCCTTCAGTTCAGCCAACAGCAGCCATTTCAGCTCTGTGAAAAAGGAGGCCCTAATGGAGCTAAGCCAAAATTGCTATCACTGTCTTCAGCTTCTAGAAGAACCTTCGCTTTGTCTGGAAAAGGACTCCATACTGAACTCTAAACATTAAGTTCAGATTCGCTATCCAAATCAGTTTTAAATTTACTTCCTGTTATGATGGCTCAAAAGCATCAGTGGGAAAGTGCTGAGTTGAAACCTGATGCAAATGAAGCTTTCTGAGGGCTGACTTTTCCCTGTGTGCCAATAGCTAAGAGCAGAGAGCTCTTTATTCTCTGTGGTTTTACTCCATCAGGGGTTCTGGGTAAATAGTTTATGCAGATGAGTTAGCTCTCTACCCATTATTCTCCCCTTCACGGAGAGATGAGAGTCCTGAAGATCTGGGGCATGGGGCTTAAATGAGGTTTTATGAAAGAATATTTTTCTATTTTAGAATAACACCCATCAGAGGGAAAAGCAAGCAAAAAAAAAAAAATTACAGGAGTTAAGATTCCCATAGCTTCGTCCAAGTACTTTTTAAAATCTCATTATCCCTCCAGACTTAGCACAATGCTGATGATACTGTGCAGAGGTGCAGAGTCCTTCAGCTGAATCACTCTGTTATCAGATGCTGTGCTCTCTATGAAAACAAAGAAGTTTCTGTTGATTCAAGGTCAGGCAAGTTCCATCAATACTTATCTCGTACTGACTAGTCCAGGAAGTGCCTCCAAGATTTGAACTGGTCTACTACAGTTACATTTGACTGCACTCTCTTCAATTTCCTCGAACATATATACGTGCTTACTTTCCTTCACTTCAGCGTCCTCATGAGACACGAGTCTGCCTCCTCAGCGTCCTCCCCGCTTTGGTCTGTATCACCACCTGTGATGTCAAGAAGCAGGATCAGCTGGGGCTTCCTGCCCTGACAAAACATATTCTCATCCCAACATTGATTTGCATGTTTTAGTGGCCTGCCTGTGTACAGTAGTTTCCACATTTCTTTGAGAACAAAAAAAAAGTTATTCTGGTGATTATGCTTGCTGTCCTACTGCACTATATGATTATTTTTTAGGTCCTTTCCACCCTCATTTTTCATTCCAATTCTGACTCTGTGGCTTCTTCCCTCAGCATAAGGCGTCAGCTTTTCATTGCGAGTGTTTCTTAAGCCCACTCATTCTAGGAATTTTCTACCAGGGCACCAAGTCTTTTTTCAGCTGTTACACCGCATACATTCACTTTCTCACTTTCCAAAATACTGAGATTACTGGTTGCTTTGTCTAATCTTATCTTTTCCAACCCACTAACTGTGTAATCAAAGGTATTTGAGAAACAACAGAACAGAGTTCAGGAGCAGGGTATATTTGATTAGGGCTGGCACTGTGCAAATATAGCTGCACTCATTCTGGGCCAGATCCAAACTGAGTCTTGTGGATATACAAGCTCAGTTTAGCCTGGTGATGTTTGTACTGTATTGTTTTGCAAAATATATAGACATATCCTCCCTCACCTAGGCAGTACAACAACTATAGCTATGCATAGTAGCCCTTTACTTGGACAGTAGCCTCTTCTCCCTGCTCCACTTCCAGGGTTGCTTTTCTGTCATTGCCTCAGTACAGTAGCCATCTTCATTTTTCTGTGATTTTAAAATTTGGACTGACTGTTATATCTGAGAGCATTTCCTTCAGGCAACTTCTAGCCCAGGTTTCTGGTCTTTGCTCCCTTCCTGCACAGGGCAAATGCTGCACATGGAGTGGGACAGTCGCTGCCTCTTCCAAAGGCAGTCGCATAGCTCACTGACTGCTGCCTAGTTCTTACTCTACAGTCAGAAGTAGGGGATGATTTTTCTTAGACATGTTCCTCACTGGATTTTTTTAAAATGTCAACTACCACTACCGATTAGTCATGACAGAAAGATGTACC
This sequence comes from Coracias cyanogaster, assembly GCA_033124195.1. NCBI lineage: Eukaryota > Metazoa > Chordata > Aves > Coraciiformes > Coraciidae > Coracias > Coracias cyanogaster. The sequence goes on along the minus strand of JAVSBS010012555.1, from coordinate 3,680 downwards.
TACACACTAATTTAAGACATAGGAATTAATGGGAATATGAGTCCCCCACTTAGCATACTTATCATAATGGGAGCAATTGTGATCTCTCTTGAGCAAAACTGGATTTATGGTAGTTTAACCAATACACAAAAGACTCTGTAGCTAATTAGCAGGTCTTTGTAGTATCCAGACCTCAATAAATATTAATGTGATGTCCTAAAGAATGAGCTTTATGTTCCTGAATCATACATTTATTAAGTCAAGATTTGACCTTTTGGAGATTACACCAGCAAACCTCTTCACTCTCTGCAAACATAGGCAAAAATCAATCTCCTTGCAAGCATACCCTAAAAGAATTCAAATGCCACGTTCTACACTTAATGGACACATTGGATTAAACTGAATACCAAAAAAACCCAAAATAAATTGAACCCTCCTGAACTAGCTACACTAAATTAAATATTAATACAATATCAACATCCTTTAAAAGCCATGTATTAGTTTTGAATAATGTCAACAATTACAACTCTTCTGTTCCTCCCACACTAAGAGGGGAGTCTATACATAATTATAGCTAAAAAATCTACATTAAAATCCTGCTGTGGCTACTAAGTCAAACACAGCCAAATTAGGAAATACTACAATGAAATCTATCAGTAGAGCAATCATTCACTGTCACATATACATTCTGCTATTTTCTTCCCAGATTAATGATTGATAGGACTTTAACTCTTACACTTCATGCCCAACAGCACAGTTCCTTTACGCAGAGGAACAACCAACAACAGAGCCCTCACATGGCCCAGTGAGTAAACAAGGCATGCCACCCCATCTGCCCCAGGGTGATGTGAAATGGGGAAGATATTGCTTGATGTGGGGATTCCTGACTTCCAAGAGCCCCAGGGAGTCTGCAGTGCTCAGGGAAATGAATTCTGAAACTGACAACTGCGACACTGGAATAGCATCCGCACTACCTGCAAGGAGCTGTGCAAATGGGCTGAGAGATTTCATTTTGCCACGATAGCCACCTGCATTGTGTTCTCATAAAACTTTGTCTAAAGCTCTGGAGTACTGTACTGCCAAAGGCAAAGGGGGACTTGCCAGCCTCCATGGGCAGAAATATTAGATCTTGGTCAGTGATAAGGCTCAGGATCTACCTGGAAGTGTTTACAGGAACTGATAAGAATCAGAGTCCGTGATGTTGCTGCTTCTGGCCTACCCTGTTTTAGCATGACTATGCTGTGAAGAAAGTCTCTCCCACCTCAGCTGCAACCAGGTGTGACAGGACTACCTGTATGTCCTATCTGTGTGTGTATAAACCTCTGGTGGTCCTGTGGTGGTTGATGCTACTGAAATAACCCATTCAGGAATAATCTACTCCCCTCAAAAACTTTCTACTATGTATATATGGCTGCAAACATTTTCAATAATAAAAAGCACCTTTTATCAGGCCATCATTACTTGTAATAGCATGTTTATTTTACCTAAAGTTTTTTTTTTAATTAAAAAAATAAAGACCACCATGGTAATCAGATATGCCAATTGCACATCTGCAGCAATACTGCTGCAGTTACTTAGCAACCAATAAGATTTTTTTCTTTCCTGACAGAGTTTAAAAAAATCATGTAAAGGAACAGAAAATTTTGAAGCAAATTGAGTTGAATAAAAAAAGAAATACTATATTAACTTTCAACGTGCATAATAACATGGGGATATCTTTGTTATATGCACCAGCAACTGTTGCACAGTATTAAGGCAGCTTCTGTTATTAAAAACAAAGATCAATCTAGCTTGAGTTTTCCTACCATCAAGATGTGTTATCTACTATCTTATGACTGTATCCTCTCCTCTCTTTCATATTACAGGCAGAAAGAGGCAGAAGAAAGAGAATAATTTTATGTTGAGGAAGTTTCTGTAGATGAGTACCATCCCTTGTACTGAGAAGGGAAAGCAACCTCAGCCAGAAGAATTTACAGGAAACAAAATTCTGCTCTCCATATTCAGTGAGAATAACGACAAATGTTCATGGGCCTTCTGCAGAATCAGAAACTTGTCTGCTGCAGATGAAAGCACAGAGACACGTCTGTACTTCTGATCCTAGCTGACCAGTGGATTTCATTCACTCTGTTAAAATCTGCTCAGGCGGGTGGACAGACACATCCTCCCCTTCTCCCTTGACTGGATTGCTCTTCTTTCTCACCACTCCCTATCAGCTCAGGGAGGATTTAGAAGTTTCTTTGATTCACTTTAAAAGATGAACATTTAATGTATGTTCTGGCATGGTGCAAACATACTGAAATTTCTATAGTTTGACCAATCAAATAGAACTTTTTGGCCTGACTTTTATGATTTAGGAAGGAATGAATCATTCTGAAGGAAATTACAGACTAAATTACTAAACGTAATGATGCTATGAATAAGCACTTAGATTCTTAGTGGGAGGTAATTACATTTATGGTAGTTTGGAAAATTTAGCATGGCCATTTTCTTTGTAAGACAGCAGTGTTCCATCAGGATACCATAATATGGAAATATCCAAGGCAATAAGAGTCTTAAGTACGAAATTCCAGAGACCAACATTCACTTCTGTACTTAACGATTACATTATTTTTTATGTTACATTTCAGCAAAAGTACTGTCAATTACAATTTATTGAGCATTTTCAGTGAAATCAAATGAATAAAAATGAAAAAAATCATATTTTACTTCATGTTTTCCACTGAAATACTCTTTTGCCAATAAAATCCACAAACTTACTGTGCTTTGTTTTCATATCTATTTGCAGGTAAAAACATTTCAGGACAAAACATCTATCAAAACCTTTCTATTAATGTAAGTTTTTTTCAAAACCTTGAAACAAAAATCCAAAGGTCTCACAGTGTTTGATGTAGTGTAGGTCTGCCCAATCATATTCTGCATTTTTATAAAAAGCTTTTCCTGTCAAATGCAAGAGAGAAATATGTATCAAAGAGAGAGAAAAGTCAAGTAAAAAAGTGTGAGATGGGATTTGGTTGATCTGATTTCAGTTAAGCATTGACCATTTTAAAGGGAAGCATGTCCCTATAGAAAAGCCAGAGTGGATGGTGGCATCAGGTACACAATTGCTGTGTCTCACTAATGGAGCTTGTTTTCCCCCAGTTTCTTCTATTATATATTCCTTTGCTTGTACAGCAGATGTTTTACTGTGATTTTTTTTGTGTGTGTGGTGCTTGAAGTTTCTCAAGGGGACCAATTCCCTTTTAAAATACATCAGATGCAGTTATTGTTAGTGTAAGTAATGCCGGTTTCAGAAGACCCATAAAGATCATAGGTTTTGTGAAGGGCATGGGGACATCATTAAGAGCAGAATAAGTACTGGAGTTGTGCCTTTGCCTTGACCACTAAGAGAGGCAACTGATATGAAGGACACTTATTCTACAGGGTATGATTTCTCCCTCCCTTGTTTCCAAGCATTCCAAAGTGAGGTGTAGTGGGTCTGGCTGAGCTGATTTTCCCCATAGCAGCCCTCATGGCAGCAGGGTTTTGTGCTGGGAGCTAGAAGGGTGTTGATAACACACCCGTGTGGTGACTCCTGCTGAGCAGTGCTCACACAGCACCAAGGCTCTTCCCAACATTCCCCCCAACCCAGTGGGATGGGGTGGGCAAGATCTTGGGAGGGGACACAACCAGGACAGCTGACCCCAACTGACCAAAGGGATATT